>JAWLRI010000963.1:927503-974432 GCA_034781795.1 Crypturellus tataupa | reverse complement strand
CTTCCTTCCTTCCTTCCTTCCTTCCTTCCTTCCTTCCTTCCTTCCTTCCTTCCTTCCTTCCTTCCTTCCTTCTTTCTCTGGGCAAGATAATGTAGTACAAACTCAAGAACAGATTACAGAGGTATTCAAATTATGTTTGTTTTCAAGCATCTACTATTAATTAGTTAAATAACTATAGATAATAAAAGAGATTAAGAAGCAATGACTAATTAAAGAGTTGATACAATGAATATATTGAGCTCTTTTTATGAATCACTGTTCATTGTGCACCTCAGCATGACACAATTACCCATGTCCCCAAACACATGCACATGAAGTTCATACTGAGGCATGGCCTGCTGATAAAGTAATGGTCCACATCTTGTTATTGCCCATTTACTTCAGACAGAGGCACTTAAGTGCAGGAAAGCCACATGAACAGCAGTGGGTTCCAGGAATAGGCTATCCAGGCTGTAATTACTGCACTAATTTCCAGCTCTGTTCCTCCCAAGCGCCTAGCCAGCGTGCCAGAAGTGCCACTTAGACACAGTGGCCCTTGGCCCTGCTCCCGCTGGCACCTGAGGAAGGCCTGAGAAGGCACGCTTGAGTGGCAGGGCTGTAAAGCAGCACATGTTGAACGTGGAACAAGTGAAAGGGTTTGTCAGAGGCACCTCAGGTGGGAGGCAAGAGACGTCGTGGAGATACAGTGAATCTGACTTTATTTTAACAGTTATCTGGAGAAATGATTTTACTGCTGCTGATGGCTATTTCAAAAGCTTCCCCACAAAGTACCCAATGCACTTAGTGCTTTCTTATACAACAAGAGAATGTTTTGACACCAGGGCAGAACCTGCATATAAGGCTAACTTGAATGCTCCACAGTTTCAGCCTGAATCATGAGCAAGGAAGTGTGATTGAGCCCATTGACTGGCAACTGAAACTCTAATGAGGACTAGCAGAAGGAAAAAGCAAAAGCTTGTATGAGGAAATACAGCATAGGGCTGTCTTATCTGGACCACCCAGTGTTACCCAAATATGAACCATATGATGTCCTGTGATGTAGCTACCAGTAGCCAGAGCTGTAGACCACAGGAATGGAAGAAGATACATACCCTAAAGCATGGGGATGAACATAACTGATAAAACCAATAATCAATATAAACAATACTAAGAGAATATAAGGATCTGTTATGTACTGAAGTACTGATTTTTGATGTGCATCATTTAAAAGACATGGAACTGCAATACATCAACATCTATATAGAAAGGGCCATAAATAGAAACAAAGAATAAATTAAACCAAGCTTTTACCAAGCTTTTACTGAGCTTTTACCAAGACATCAACATGCTCAGGACTTCCCACCAGCTATTCTGTGCTATGGAAGGCAATGGATTAATGAAATAGGGCTATTCCTTGAAATCAGACTTCTGAGGAAACTGCCCTACCATCATTTATACTTGTGTTCTGCCACAGAGTCAGCTTGAAAATGATGCTACAAAACATGGGGAGAGCTCCTGACTATTTTTGAATCATAAAAAAATCAAAAAGTGACATATTTTTGCCTTCAGTGCATTTCTTATACCCTTTCCATCATAATTTGGGAATTTTGGCAGCTGTTATTTGCTAGCTTACCAACACAAAAGCTAGAAAAGTAGGGACCAGCTCATGTCATATGATAAAAGCCAGCCCTCTATTAAGTCTTTTGAAGACTTTTGAGTGAAGTCTTTTACCATCTCCACCCGTAATAGCAAACTTGTGGCTGAAGGGGACCCTAGACTTCACACATCAGACTAGTACAAGCAGAAAAAGCTGCTTTTCTTGCTCAATGATCGTAAGATAGTCTTATACTAATATTTATTAAAAATAGATGGCAATCACTAAAAAAAAAAGCCTGGAGATTTTCCAGAGACCCTTTTAGCTAATCTTTCAACTCACTAGGTGGTTTTACAGTGCTCTAAGAAGTTATTTAGCTAATTGGCAATGGGGTAAAGTAACTTCTCTTCCTTTCTGTCTCAACAGGATTCAAACAATTTTGGGAAGTTTGTGTAAGTTCAGTGAAATTCACAGTATAATTTGCTGACTTCAAATGTTCCACTTAAAGATTTCCAAAGAAGATCCAGACTTCTCAATTCGCTACAAAGAGAACACAACATGCTGTTGGTATCATTTGAACTGCCATAGAACAGTTACTAAATTTAAAGGATTATACTTCAAATGACGATTTGTTTACAATACAATAAACAAATATAATGCTTGGCAATAACGGTATTAGTAGCTTCTTCTACTTTCTGAAAGGTGGTATCATGGTTCACATTTTTGGCATCTAAGAGGAGATTCTCCCCTTTGAATTAGTCCCAGATCAGTAACAAAGTCTGACCAAAAAAAAAAAGTATGAAAAGGTTTCCTGCTGATGAAAAATCAAAGCTCTTGAAGTTTTCGTGGTTTCAGTCTACAGCGTATAGCTTGAAGTTTCTCATCACTTCAGTATAAGAATTGTATTTCTCACAAGTTCCTTTTTTACTGCATGTTTATCTAAGAGAGTAAAAAGTAACTGTACCTGACAGTACAAGATAGCTGATTGCAAAGAACAAGAAAGAAAAAAACAAATTCCTTTATGTGTTCAGTTTCACTATGGTCATTCTTTTAGTTCTGTATCCAATTAATAATGGTATTCAGCTTAGAATAATTTAATATATATTTAAAATGTATATAGACATATTTGGTTTCATTTTCTTATTTTTTTGAGCAGAATTCAAGATTCTCTTTCCAAGAATAAAATGTTGTTTGTCTGAAAAAGTACAGCATTATTTGGTGGATCAGGCAAGAATAATGGATTCCCATCAGCAGTCTGCTAAGGCAACTTTATATTCTTTATTATTATATTATTGCAATCACCATCATCACTACATTTTATCTTATGCCAACTCAGGGAAATATATCCAAATTAACAGTTTGACAGTGATAAAAGTGCTGTAGAGGTTCTTCTGGAGCTGACTGATACCAAAGGCAGATCTCCAAATTTTGTTTTACACAGAGATACCAGAAATGCACCTCAAAATCCAAACTCCTGAAATGCAGGCAGAATGCCTTAAAACATGTATCTTCTTCATTAATGTGACAGAAAACATGAGTTTTAAAATTTTAAATAGTACTCACTGAGAAGTCATATATTTAGGGTTTGGAGATGTTGACAAGTCCTTGAGAATTCTTAAGTGCTCCTTCACTATGAGGTGCGCCTTCATTTCATAACAGATTTATTAAAATTATACAGTAACAGATATTAGTAGACAAACCATTGTGGTTTGATATAGCTGTATTGAATACCCAAGCAACTATGGGGAGAGGTAAAGAAAGTAATACATTAAATAATAATAATTTAAAAAAATCATGAGGAAGCCATTTAACAGAACAGGTTAACTTATGGAAATGTTCTGCAAAGATAAGTAGCAGGAGGCCAGGGAGGTGCTCCTCAGATTGCTCAAGTGCTCCTATACTGTTATATAGTCATAAGTCTATCCCCTCTGTGACATCTGATGGGGATGTTCAGAAAGTTTTGATGGGACCTATCATAAAAATATGTATTCAAAATGAAATGCCATCATTTTGTGTTCAAGATTAATAAGTAGCTTGATGTGCAGGGCCTCCAAATAACCGAATGTTGGAAAAATAAATATACTGTCACTGAGAGCTCCACGATGTCCAGCCAAATCTTACTAGCATTCTTGAGGCAGAAGGTGTCGAACATATGTATTAATTTTCTACCAGGTTAGTCCATTTTCCTCTTCTCGAGTAAAAAAGTCCTCACGTCCTTCCCAGAACTTATTTTCCCCCAGCTCTAACAGCACTCTGTTCAGACTGCAGATACAGAAAATCTGTTTTGAGCCTTCTTGCGTATCGCTTAATTCCATTTTTCATTATAGAAGCAATTATGAGACCAGAAAATGCCTGACACATCTCCCAGTGAAGTCAGTGGTAGCTCATAATTGATTGCGAAGGCAGCTTGGCCCAGAGCAGAGGCTGCAATCTGAGAGAATGCATATTGACCACTTTTGTCAACATGTGGTTTTACTGTTTGTTTATTTATTGGATCAGCATTCCTCCCCACCACTCCCCTGCCCCATGCGCCTACAGTGCAATGTTGCAATTTTGCATCTTGAATCCAAGATGGGACTGAGGTTTATAAAGACCTGGAGCTCATTCAAATGCAAATGCCAGCACACTACGGTAATATGCAAGTCATGAACCAGATCATGAACCACTAAAGAACCAGGTCCAGGAAAGAATTTGGCTCTAGGTGACTGACAAAAACCAATGCTTAGCTTTCAGATCCTGATCTATGTCACCCCACGGCTATGGAAACATTAATTCTGGCACAAGGGAGGGGGCAGTTTCACAGCAGTAGCTGGCACTGGTCCCGTGCCGAGAGAACAGGCCTTGATGACACAAGGATGCAGTTGGCAACCGGAGGCAGAGCTCTGCATGCACAGCAGCAGCACAGAAATGTTGCCAACTAGGGACAAATACGTTGAGCAGCACGAGTCTGCACAAAGACTGTCTGGGATGTCTAGGGGCAACATCCCTAGACACAGCAAAGAACTTCCCTTCTTAAATACGAGGAACCAGCATATAAAGAAAGTGCATAAAGTTAGACACCAAACTGACTTCCTTTTATCCATACCTGCATATCCTGCGTGTTGGCAGTCACTGACCTCAGTGAAAGAGGTCAATATCCAAGAATGGATATTTTAAAAAAATCAAAAAAAAAATCTTTAAATTCTAGGTCATGTTTTCCCCTCCATTCTTGTTCCAATACGTAGCTCACCATTTAGAACTAAAAAAATAAAAAGAAATTACAGGAGGAAAACATTTATTGTGAAAGATTTGGAATGTTCTCTTTGAAGATCTGAGTGTTATGGATGACTGATAGGAACATTTCTCCATACACTCATCCTTCCCATTTCTAGGATAAATTAAAACTATCTACTAATATAAACTAAGTAAGATTGTGGGTTATATTATGAAAATTCTTTCTAAGACACTTTTTTGTCATCATGTATTTCAAAAACACAGTTTGAAAACAAGCTGGCACACTTGATAATTCAATAGTATCAGAATAATGCAATGAGGTTCAAAAGCCCAGAGCCCAGTTATAAAGAATTTGGAGTGATCCAATTATCAGTGCTTTCTGTCATCAATCAATGTGCCATAGTGGAGCATCCTCTGCCTTAGTGGAATCAGCTGGGAATAGGGCTTGCTGCTTTGGGTGCTGCTGACATAGATCCCGAACAGTGTAGGTGGTGAAAATTGCCATATGGTAAATACTAAATGGAAATTGCTCTGCAATAAATCAAAGAAAGGTGCTGGCTGTCATCACTGCAAATACACAGTCACTTTCCAGTAGGGTCAAAGGCTTCTACTTTTTTGTTTTTGTACTGGACTATATCTAAAGAAATAGTTTCTCTCACACAAAAATATCTTAAATTCTACAACGGCAGTTTAAACATTGTATCTACCTACTTATTTTACCTGTTTCCATAGTCTTCTGTTATCCCTAACTATAATCTTCAAGGCAATACAAGCAAGAAGAAAAGTCTTGATTTCCAAATATTTTACTCTAGGGACTTTATATCTTACCAAAAAGGATTTTTTAGAATGCAAATTTGAATTCAGGACAAGTAATACAATGGCAAGTAGTTTCCCCCTTTCTGACATAAATTTTCCTTTCCAGTTTCTTCCTTCTGTAAGTGTATAGGACCACTGAGCATCTGGATAAATTCTCCCTCACAAAAGAGAAAATTGGTACTTCTTTATACAAATACACAAGGTAAATGGCAGGTCTGAAAATTCTTCGGGTCAAAAATGCACTACAATAAATACTGTCTGTAAGTCAAGTTGTAGGGACTGAATGAAATATTTTATGCAGTGCTTCTCACTTAAAAATCTAACAAAAACTCACAAATCAATAGTTTCAGAAAGCATTTGCAAATGTCTTCTCACACTCCTGTCCTGAGCTATATAAATGCTTCTCAGACGAATGGGCAATATTGAATTTTAGGACCTTAGGGATAAGAAGGGTCACATCCTTGTGAAGTTAGCCTGTTTATGGGATTCCTGAGGCTGGCCCATACAGTAAGTTTTGAGGAGACCCATCATAAAAAGGGTTTTTAGGAACATTCAGCTTGGGATAGTAGCAGGCACCCTTGGTTTCTGCAGGCCCTGCAGAAACACATGGCCAAGCACTTGGGCAGTTCTGGATGTTCACTGCTATCTTGGCATAAGGAGAACTCCCACCTAGCACCACTTGTGCAAAAAAAGACAGAAATACAAAAATATTCATAAACACACAGCCCACACAGAACTACAGAAACACTTGTACAAACTCTCCCATCTCTCCATAGGACTTATGGACACACAAGTTGAGGCCATTCCTGTACTTCAAAAATTGGACCTAAATTGAAACAACAGTAGTCCTGCCTACAGGAAAGGAAATATCACAGAAAAGGCTTCAAGTAGCTCCATACTGAAGACAGAATAGAGAGAGCAAAAGAAGAAAGGGGCAGCATTAATGCAGGAAGAAAATAGGTTTATAATTTCTTGCAGCTCAGGTCAAATACCTACTGCACTCTATGCTCTGCCCTTCAGTCTTGTACACTTGGCAATACCTATATTCTGGACCTGTGAAAAACTATTAGTCCTTTAAAGGTTGCCATAATACAAACTGAGACTCAGTTACATATTCCATGTAGCTAAATGCCAGAATATTCATCTTAGTAACTAAGCTAAACAGAACAAAACAAAGCAAAACTAACAACACTGTCTTCCTACTCCCACAAATTTCCTCGTATGTGAAAGCATATGATATCCTAAAAAGAAAGCTAATACAAACTAAAATATAAGTGAAGAGCACTTTTGTTTCATTGCAGAAGAAAGATCAGTCGCACTAAAGATTATCATAGCCTATATGAGTTAAATTTTATTTAACTGTGAAGAAGTCTAAATTTTATGCTTAACTGATTGGTGAAAAAATTTTACTAAGAGTGAAAAAGAACAAAGACTGCAAAACACAGCTTAATAGAATTCATGTGACACCACAAAATCTGAAATTGTGTGGCGAATGTTTGCACACAAAATGGAGAAAAGAGGTTTTTCTATTGACAGGTCTTCAGGACAAAACAAATAATAGCACACCATTCCTACTTGTGCTGTTAAAGCAGCATAACAGTTTAAATACTAAAACAAATGAAGTATTTCAAGCATTCTTATAAACAGCCTGTCACAGTTGTATGTATTACATAGTTGTATTTCACCAAGACGTGGAATTAGGAAGAAGGATCTCAGTTTCCCTTTGGAAAGGAATATCCTAGGGTTTGAGGGGTTTTCCTTCCTTGCCAAGGTACTAATGAAACATGATTCCAAGCCATCTACTTCCTTGTGCTGAAAGAAACCAACAGCTGCGTTCCGATTCAGCACGCAGTATTTTAAAAGAGCGGGAGGGGGAAGACCTAAAGATGCCCCTTGCCTCTATACACCTTTAATAAATTCAGCCAATTTGAGTTTCAAGTCTATCCCAGTCATCACCCTAAGTCGCCCCACATCCTGTGATATTGGGAAATTACCATCAGAGGGACAAAACCAAAAACACTTAAAAATCATTTGGATTTGAGAAGTCACCTCACTTGAAGTATTTGAATGAGTATTTAGTATAGGAGCATGGAGGAAAGGAGAGCAGATATTCTAATATCTAAATGGAAAAATTGTAGTCCTGCAATTAATCTCTGCCAAAGGTCTCCTATCCCCCAAAGAAATAGTTCAGAAAGAATGATTAAAACTTTCAGATGACATTTAATAAATGTCCAAGAATAAAACTGGATAACTTCCAAGTTCAGAAAACACTGAGACTGAAAGACCTGTAACTTCACTGTATGGTATAAAGTTTACTGCAAATAGCAGCAAGGATAAGGAATCCTAAAGGGATGGAAGTGCTGGGATACCAATGTCTGCTAGGACAAGTTTGCCCATCAAAGAAGCCAATGCTCCTGTTTAGAGGGGTAGCTGAGAAATCTGGATGGGACTTGTTTTTTTGAATATAGATTTATTAATATTAGAAATAATGGAAGGTCTTTCTGATGGATATAGCAGAAACTGTCATGGAAGAAATGAACACTAGGCACATAAATGTTAATAGTAATATTTCCTCTGTAGTAATAAGAACAGGGAAAAAAATATTTCAGAGTCTCTATGAAAATACACCTATGCATTTTAAGAGATTATATGATAACAGACCTAAGCACTAATTTGATATCATATTTTTAATTCTATTTTTACCTTATTTGACAGATGATACAAATAATTTAATAAATGATATGATAATAGTACTAGGTATTTTGTAAATAAACATACCTTAGGACAGAAGAGTATCAGAAGGCAGTTAAGTAGTTCAGCTAAAAGAATGATATGATCAGCAGAGGCTGAAGTCAAGCAAAAATCCATGTCACCATTTTACATACTCCGCACAGTTTATTCCTTGGTGTTGGTAATCTATCACTGTATCTCCCTGAAGAGATAAGAACCACTTCGAATGACAATTGTCATGAATTTAAGATTTCTGAATCACTAGCAAAGATAGAAATAACATTAAAAGTATATTAAAAGTCTTGGTAAAGTGTGTCTTATCTACATGAATTTGGTTCCACTGGAATGGAGCAGAGAAGGATATTGCATTTTTTTTTACATTGAGTTAGATATGCCCCAGATAAAACGTTCTGACCACAGCTATCTGTTTTTTGTTTAAGAATAAGAACAAAAAACATCGGATTCCTGAAACTGATTCTCTTGCATTTTTTAAACTTACATGATACAAAGTTTGCTTTTCTTAACTGAGTTAACCTTATTCTGACATTTCTAAGAGCTGAAAATCAGTATGTTCCAACAGCTGAATATGGTATTATCCTCTGCAAACATTTACTACACAAAACAGGAGATGATAGTAGATAATGTCTAAGTTGGCATCATTTGAACTGATTTTAAAAGGAAATGGTGAGTATATATCTCTATCTGGAGTCCTGGCTTTGTTTTGATCTGAAGAGTTTAGGTCTGTCTTTTAAATAGCTCACTGTCTTTGGCTAGAGCAGACATCGAATTATGGATGAGGTTGATGATATAGCCTTTCCCAAAAGGCCCATGCATCACAGTACCCCAGGCAAGCCCATCAGATGTTTTCAACACATAACCTTAGTATTTTAAATTCTGTAAGAACTGTGTCCAGATAAAAAGTCAATAACAGATAATGCGTTCTGGACGTGGAAACATAGCATCACCTGAGGGGAAAGGAAGTATAAGTCACCTTGGAATCTCAGCTAAAGGGCCCCACACTTTATTAAACCTGGAGTTGTGAGTGTGTAGGTGTTGGATTACAAAAAAAAAATAGGAAGAGACTGATTTCTGGAGGCACTTATGGAGATTTTGAATTATGGCACTTATCAAGCCCCAGGGAGAATTTTGGCAAGTTTTTGAAATGCACTCATGAATTCCTCATGTAGTTCTTGGAGACAGCTACAATGACTGAAGCTTGAACGACCTTTTGCTGTTTCATCACATGTGATTCCCTGTGTAAAAGCCAGGGTTTCTCAAGGCAGCAAAATGTGCACCCTGCAGTGCACAAGTCCTTGCTGTCAGTGGCTTACACATCTCATGGCCTGTAAAAATGCTTCTTCAGTAACCGTGTCCATACCACTTGGGTGAAAATCTGGCCACATTTAAATCAGTATAAAAATTCAAAAGACTTCATGGGACCAGTTTATCATTCTAATGCTTTTGGTTAGCATCTGAATTCAATGTTATGGAAAAAAAAAAAAGATGAAAACAATTAGGATGTGAAGAATCTCTTCAAAGGTAGAAGATTTTGTTCCAAGAAAACACTATCAAGCAAAAACATAAACACATGGGTATCCGACCTTTTAAAGGTATGGAGAGGGAAGCATGAAAAAGATTTCCTGAGTGCAGATTCTCCAGCCCCATACTCCAAACAGATTAAACGTACATCTGTCAGAAATGGTTTAGCTGCCTTAGGGTTAGAGACTAGATGATATCTCGAGGTTCCCTCCAGCCCCATATCCTGTTACACTTTCTCTGTAGGCAAACACGTGTGTGCACTTAGGGGTTACAGTCAGCAGCTCACCACTGAAGTAAGTCACAAGAGGAACTATTTACGGCCTCTCTCCTTAGGTGTCTCTACAGTGCTGTGCTGCAGTTGTTTCCTGTCTATCTGTGTGTCCGTCTTGCAGCTGAGAACAATTTTCAATCACTACTATGTTCCCTAAATGCAGCCCATGAATCTAGAATGGATGTTTATTCCATGCCTCTACTTAACTATTTCAGAATCAGTAGCGTTGTCCAGAATTGGGTGACAATTAATTATTATGAGAAAAACAATGGAAAGCTCAAAAAATATAAGAAAGATTCCATACAATACATATACATTAGTTGGAGAGTGCGTCAAACTTGACTGTAAATTTTCTTCTGAAAGAGAGGATGGCATAAATCTTTAATATTAACCATTAAAGCCCTGACATTTTCTAATAACAGAGATAAGTATGAAGCTTTGTAGATAAAACTCCAGCCTGTAACAAGGCCAGATTTATAGGTTTGCATTCTGCTAGTGTAAGTGAAAACACCCCCACTCCTTTGCTTGTTAAACTGAACATAAGCTCTAGCACAGTGTTTTCGCTTAACAATCAATCTTGATTGGTTTAAAGCTGTCACAGAGGAAATTTGAATTCATAGTATGCATGACAAAACTTGTTGCATGCTCTCTTAAGCACACAAGCCACATGAAAAAATACCTGACCATGTTATCCAGAGGGTGTGTGTGGGGGGGTCATTCAATTCTAATTTAAAAAGAAGATATATGGGTCTTCTTTTAATTGGCAATTGGATAATAAATATATTTAAAACTAATTTGACTAACAGTTCAGATAATATTAGAGCAATATCCCATTAAATTACCCAAGGCTGCCAGACCTGTGTTTTATTTAAAACTTACTGGATTGATCTCAAGCTTCAGCACTTTCCCCAAAACTACAAACACAGACTTCTACAAAATTAGGTATTAGGTTGGGCAATGACTAGCTACTGTCTAATCCCAAAAGAGTAGAACGCAGGGCCAAGAGCAAAGGGGTACCAAACCTTTACAAGCACGGGAAGAGCTACTTTTCTCCAAACAGGTATTCTTAGATAGCCCTATTTGGTGGGACTGGAATAGGGCTGTAAAATCTACAGGAGGCACGGTGCTGCAGGCTTAGGGTTGGTGTACTTGCTGTAGCAAAATTTGCGTTGCTGTAACCAGTTCCACGGGAGCTTTTCTGTATATATTAAGCGTTCATTGGATTAAATATAGAGCATGGGAATGAAGCACATATAGTCATGGTAATGAAACCGTGCAGTGTCACACAAACATGTGAGTTTGCTTTAAATTAGTTCATACACCTCTATCAGTTTAGCTGTTGTACTTACAGAACTTCCCCTGCTTTTAGCTGTTACCTTTGTAACTGACACGTAGACATACCTGAATAAATGCTCCGGGGAGCAGGAAACAAGTCTCCCTTTCTCCTTGGTAATTACTGACTCAGGAGAAAAAGACTTAAACTGAGAATAAAGCCAGATTGTTATGAAGCATATTCCCACAAGGCCTGCAGCCTCTATTTAATAGTATATGTGCACAGAGCAGCTGGTTGTTTGTGTTTTTAAATATTGCATAAAGGTTTTCAAGATAAGGATTTGCTCAGAGAAATCTTAGAATGGATAATATTTCAAAAGAAATTGTTTCATTTTAATAACCTCTGCAAATAAAACCTCCAATTTTCCTTCTGCCTAGAGCTGTAGACACCATGGTAACTAGAAGTCATTCTATCAAATCTGCCAGATAATGAAATTACTTGATTCAGGACAGTACTGAAGGAAAATTATTAATATTATTAAGCTATTGAAATGAATAGAGATATATCAGGACTGCTTTTATGATTATTCAGGTCATGCATCAACAATGTAAAACTTTTAAATGGGAAGCAGCAGAAACACATACAGTAATAAAACCCATTTAATCATAATTTGGTATTTGAAAGACAGCTGTTTATTAGGCAAGCTACATCCATTTTCATATACTGAGACTAAAATGCTTGTATCTTGTATATTATGTCCCTACATTACTACATTAGAAAATGCTCTAAGTGAGAAGGAAACATACAGTTAGAAAATTGTATCTGTTCATCATGGCTCTTCTATTTCCAATCAAAAACAAGAAGTAAAGAGCATTAGCAATAAAGTATATCTCTAAGAAGTACTAAATCCACTCTGTTTCATACAGCCAGAAGAAAGCACTTTGCTACATAGCTTACACTGAAGAACTTTTTATGATGGCTTTGAAATACTGCCTAGTTCAGAATCCAAAACAAAACAAAAATCCCACCTTGACATTCTCACCAAACTGAGTAGCAAGAGTGTGCACAACTGACTCAATTCAAATGGGCTACACAGAGGCAGATTTTATGCCAGGGGAGAGAGAGGGCAAAAAAAAAAAAAAAAAAAAAAAAAGAGGAAAACTCCCCATAGCTCTCAGGTGAAACCAAATTTATCAGCCAGCTGCTGTTGTTCCTCCCCGACCCCACTCAGCCCAGCTGATAAGACATATCTGTGACTAAACCACTCTGTATTACCTAGCCAAAAGTGTTCTTGAAGTTCTGAGACATGTCAGAGGTTCTAAAACCAACATGTTGCTGAATTCTAACCTCTTTCTCAATATGTTGTGGTCAATCATAGTTCCCTGGAAGACACTGCAATCTTTCCCAAGACTAAATGTAGTCACAGCTTCACCTGGAATATTTACAGCAGGTGATAATGGCAGGAAACAGAAAGAATGGAGCTTTGCAAGATGTTCAGTGAAACAAGCGGAAGATGAAAAAATAAGCAGATCAAGCATAGATTTTTCAGCTGTGTCAAGGTAAAATATGAAATGCAGGCCACTAAGAGTAAAACCCATGAAAAGGGGATATTATTTTCACAGGAACATTTTACTAAGCATAACTGACTGGATGCAACACATCAATGAAAATATATTGCCCTGTATTCAAATGAGTCTTCAAGCATCTTTGAAATATACATAACATATTTTCTTCACTGATGACATACTGAGTAAAGCCCCTTCCTACAGTGAACATCCCCAGGGGGCTCCAGTATGCTAAGCACTTGATATAAAGGAAGACTGTGCTGTGACAATATATATAGCAAATACCTGTTCTTCAGGTCTTCCTTGGTCAGCTTCCATGAGCAAGGCAGAGCATACACTTTTTAAAATACATTTTAACTGGGCTAGTACTGTATATTTCTGAGACAGGAAAAAAAGTTCACGCTGTGGAACATTCATGACAGAGAATTCATTTTTATTTCTTAAACAAACAGGTGGTAAGTTATACTCTACTTTTAATAGCTGCAAGCAATTTCTTTATATCATTTTGTCTAAGATACAGAAACACAGCATACATAACTGAAGATCAAAGAAACAGAAAATACGCTCGACGGAATTAAAAGATAAATAAAATCAGTAAATGCAACTGCCACATTCCTTCAGTTGGTATCTGTGCAAAAGCATCTTCTAAAACTCCAAGCACACAGTATACACCAGTTAGCTTATTGCAAGCAGCAGATTTGCTTCAGTAATCCACACGGGTAAATAACATTTTATCATATATATAAAACTCCTTTAGGTGCTTTATTTTTGCATGCAGGCTTCGTTCCATATTCATACGATCCCTTTTTAACAGAGTCTTTATTTGTTTTAAAGACCAAAGCAGGTGAAGGCAATACAAAGCTATGTGGCACAGGCAACACCTGTTTCGGCTACCCACACACATACTCTTTCCCTCTCCCCTTCCTGACCTCTCGCTGCAGGTGACTATGAGTGAACAGCTAGTTCTCTGTGAGACCTGAATGGGACATACATATTGGCAGATGTGGGTGAATACTTGAATGTTTATTAATCTAAAAAAGAGTAAAGATTACAAAAATATAAGGAGTAGAAAAACCTTAGACAAGTTAAAATACATAAAATCTCTAGGCAAAGTTTATTTTGACCGGGCAGAGTTTAGTTTATCAAATGTCAATCCAAAGCAACAGGGGTATATACTAAATGAAAACATTACAGTAACTTTATACTAAAAGGCAACAGCTACCCTTCTTCCTAAGGCCACTGTACCACAGTAAATACTCCACTTCAGTGCACTACAGTATCCACATATTAAAGTAATTCCGCTTACATACTGCTGATACTAGAAAAATAACTTGATTTTAAATTATTATGTATAACCTAAAGCAAATTTTCAGGTGTAGTTTTGATCACCATTATTTTGTTTTAATTAAATTGTTCTTCAATAATCCCACTGATTTCACAAACCTGTGAAATCAAAAAGAAAAACACAGAAATTAGAGATGAAATTTAATGTGTATAAAGACTACTTAATGCGGATATAAGGGAAGTTTTTCCATAATACTCACATACTGTTGTAAACTCACAACAAAATAGGCAAATTGGGTCAATATTTTGATGAATCTGGACTCTTTTCTACTAGGAAAAAATAATCACAGCTTCTTTATCCTTTTTTTTCCCAATTATTTGGTGTTTTAAAGGTTCTTTTTTACCATTTCCTCTTAAAATTAGTAATAGATTGCAAAACCGAGTAGTGTTGTTAAAAGCATTAAACATGTTAAATAACTGTGATTAATCAGATTAGCTGAGAAAGCAGCGTTTTCATTTCTGATTATGTGTCCACATATTGAAAGAATTCAGGTTGAAAACTTTTCCCAAAGCAAAATGGAAATTTAGCTTTTACAAACATTTACATATCCATACTGAAGTATGTTTTGCAAATGTTGCTGACTGTAGCGCACACACACACAAATAAAGACACAAAAAGTTTGTAGAAAATAAAGTAATGCTGCAGTTAGTTCTTGTACATGGATCCAGTTAGAGAACCTGGGTTATAAACACCCCAACCAAATTTAATTACACAGTCGAGGTCCATTAGTTAGCTCAGAAGTCTTCATCTTGCCCTTTTTAAACACTGAAGGAAGCCAGCAAAGAGACTCCACATTTATTCACTCCTTTTGCATACAGAAATATGTAACTTCATATTTGGGAGATCAAAGGCACTTGTGAGGAACAAACTATTCTAACTATCTCCTTGTAATCAATTAAATACATTTGGAACGAGATCTTTAGTTTCACGTTGCCACATGATAAGCCTCAATTTTGTATCTGATACTGCCCTGTATTGATATATAAGAGAGTAAGGTACTTACCTTGAAAAGCTCTCATCAAAAAAAGACATAAAGTCCGGGAAATTCTAGCAACATTTCTTATCCTTTACTAACCTTGCTTGTATTTTTTGTCATTTATGTTTTATAGTTAACAACTATTTCCCTTGAGGCACTTCATTTAACAGAGATTCAAGCATTGTCATAGTTTGATTTTTAAGTAACAAATTTCTCTTAAGGGGGGGAAAAAAAAAACAAAGCAATTATATGTAAGTCCAGTAAGAATTTGCAAATTCTTTTCATGACTGTTCCCCACAAAACTCTTGGGGACTGTGGTCTTCTCAGCTGCAGAAGAAAATGGGATCCCAGCCAGAAAGTACATTCCATGCCATCCCATTACCATTAGAGAATCCATGACTTCTCATCAGCAGAAATGACATGAACAGGATCAAATCAACTTTGAGGTGACATGAGATAGAAAAGGGTCTGGCTAGAAATGCAAGAGAGGACAGAGACATCCCGTAGGGAAGAAGGGAGTCACTGCAGTCACCCCCGTCACTCAGCTTGGACTAGATTCCCTCACTTTTTGAGAGCTGGAGTTAGGTGAGGTGAATCATACCTGACAGCCTGATTTTTCCAATACAAAAGAGAATAACAAAAACAGGAAGCCACCACTGATAAGAAAAATAGTTGAAAAATTATAGTAATTTTAAAATAGTTAAGATCAAAGCAAAAAGAATTGTGGCCTACCATCATTAGATATCATGTAAACTTTAACTGGTAATTTTTCATAGTTTTGCTGTGAATTATCACATTTTTTCATCTTATTCCATAACTAAAAGGAAAACGAGAAACAAGAAATTAAGCATTCCAAAGAATCTGCTGTAACATTCACACTGATACTATGTATAGCCGAGTAAGACCTAATCAAAATGAACAAAAGTCTCAGCTCAAGGATCAAGCCTCCCCTCTTCCCTTCATATTCATTGACTTGCTTACTGACAGGGTTAATAACAGTCACAACTATTATGAATCCATAAAAAAATAATTTTTTTCATTACATACTTTTTCCTACTTGAAGGCAAAATCCTTCCTTTTCATTATAAAGAGCAATCTCTATAGTTTTGGCTTAGAATAAATCTCAGCTTTGTAAAATACATTTACAGCAAAAGCAGAGTAAGGAGTGTTAAACTTTTCAGAGCATGAAGAATTATAGGCCACTGAGAGAAAACAGATTTCTTTCATAGATCTTTCACCTTCTGGTCATTTTTGTACCCTGGGACTACAGTCAAGCATTCTACATTTTTTTTTTTCTGATTTCTGTAGCAATCTGACTCCTCTGGTAAATCAATCAGTCAGTTGTGAAGCCAAGAGCCTTTCAAGGACTTATTTAATGCAAAGCAATGTGCCCACTGCTTGCCGCTCCTAGGGTCTAGCACTTCAAGGGGTCATATGTACACATGCAAATTGAGTGAAAATTAGGTGTAGGACATGAACAATTTGCTTTGGTTGGATTTCAGAGAGCCTTCATGCTCTCTTTTCACAGCTGTAAATAAGTAAGGCACCGGTGAATGAGGACTGAGTTCAATGTCTCTTGAAAGAGGCTGTTACAATTTTACAATTAAATAGCATAAAAAATATAAATTGGTCTGCAGTAACATCCTCTTCTTCTATGGTGAAAGCATTCAGCCAGTGTAGCAAAGAAAGGAATCAAGAAAGGGAGAAAAGAATTGAGTTCAGCAGTGCAGTCTTTTTAGTGCTTTGTGTGCTTTGCAGTCCGGAGGACACATGAAATAATCAGTTCATTCCAAATAGGAAGTCTGTACAGTAGCTCCTAAGCAGAAAAGCCCAATGATTTGCGCCTCTAGGCCAAATGCAATCCCATAGCACGACTGAACACCTCACTTGTTCCATAGGATAATAGTCACTTGGGTCTTTCTAATGTTGCCAAGTGACTTTTCAGCCAGGAGAGTTCTCTGCTTTGCTTCAGTGCATACCTTCGTAAAGAGCAGCATTTAAGTTACTTTTACTCATCAAAGCAGGTGTTTTAGAAAAACAGAGTATACACAGTGAATCAATCTGATAAAATTATAATAAGATCAAGTAATTTAATTTCTTTTATCAACCTGCAGCAAAATAGACTGCCCTACCATTAAAAATGTACCTTTCTTTGTTATAATGGCTAGCCTTATTAACTGTCAGTGACTACTTAATGAAAGTTTTTGTTTATTTTACTCTCTTAAATTCTTTAATTACTATCAACAAAAGTGTTTACTTTCACAGAAGATTATGGGTTTTTTCGATTTTGATCTTTCAAACTAATTTTTTAACAGCATAATATTAAAACCCTGTTTCAAAACATAGACTGAATTAGATTGCTATACCAATATATAGCATGCTATGTCAACACATACTCAATAAAGGATTTTCTGTGATATATGCAGATCATAATTCAGGTCTATATTCTTATTTGGGGTTAAATTTTTACTATGGTACAGTAAAGCTCCTGGACAATAACTATAGATAATAATCTTTTGAATTTACCTGTATAGCTACCCAGAGTGGTTCTTGTGCTCAGAAATCTACAAACTTGCATGACTATCTAGAACACATTGAAGTCTTACTATTTTATTAATAACTTTATTATTAATACAGATTCCCCTATCTTGTATTTTCCAGGTTTACTTTACTTTAGACTACTGAAGAAACATATTATTTTTTCCAGAGGCACCCTGCCATCTACAAGAAACCATTTTTATTCAAATTGGATACCCCAAGGAACAAATTATGATAATAAAAACAAATGGAGGGTCTAAAGTCTAAAATCTCTATTATAAACCTCAGCATAACTATATAAATGTACATAAAATTATGTGCCCTTTCGAGGGTTTGTCAGACAACAGGCATTTTCTGTTCTGAAGAGTCAACTCATTCCATTTGTGACTCATTGTAAGGTTCACCTACCGTTGACAGGCTAAGCATTACCTTGAATGTGAAATTAAGGCAGCATAAATGCAGACTCCTATGATTACATCATGCTCTCTTTTAGCAATGCCTAGTCTTTCAGTGCTATGTAAAGCAACTGAAAAACGAACATCTAAACAGTCCTTTATGTGCATAGTAAGGACATTCATAGACATTACAACAAAAAAAAAACTAATATGTTCATCTAATCTGACCTGTGTATGCAGCACACAGGATTTTCCCCTGGATTTAAACCTGTCATTTAGAAAGACACGTTACCTCACCTTAGTAACTGCAAATCTATTGCCACCCTTAGCTTGTGGTTACAATCCTTAAGGCTCCTAGTTTCTAGGAAATAGAATTTCATCATGTTTTCATGAACTGCCTCATTTCAATTTATGTATCTGCAAAAAAATATCTGGTAATCTCCAAGCTTCCTAAATCAACACTTTTGGCTGAGGAGACATCTAGCAAGGTTTCCCAGGCCCTGATTTATTTTTAGCAATTCCCTGAAATTTCTCTAGGAACTCCAATCCTCCTTAATGGTTGGATACAAAAAGTGCATTTATATTGACACTATGTGGAAGAATTTCTTTGCCACTTATCGTTTTAGGCATTCAAGGAATGCTTTACCCTTTACTGTGACAGCATTATGTTGAGAGCTCATGCTGAGATGATGTTGCAATGAGCCTAAATCCATTAGCTCGTTACTTTCCAGGACAAAACCTCATTATTTTGCAGAAGAGACAGATGCCAGATATATTTCATTTGGTTCAAATGTATCTTATCCGGTTATAGTAAAATGTATTTTACTGGAATGTGGCCATTTTACCAGAGGATCCGTATCACTTAACAACTTCAGTTTGTCCTTCTCAAAAATTACTCCAAGCTGCAAGGCCCTAATGAGCCCCATTCATCTACATCTTCCCATTAGAAACTCTGTTTTTGATTCATCACTGAGTTCGTTTTTAATCTACTTAATGTGTGCCCTGATAATTCCCTCTGACATTTTAAAAATTAAAATGTCATTTATAATAATAAAGACATTAGATGTCTTTGGGAATCCAAGACAAGTGTAATAATGCAAACTGAAGGAAAATATATTCTTTAGTTTTGAAAAAAAATGACCTCCAGCCAGGAACAGGCCTACAGAAGCACCCCTTAGAGGTATACAATCCTGAATGGTATCCCACTTCCTAAGTGGACATGGAGCTGGCTTAAGCTGATATACCTAGTTAAGACACTGGTATGGAGAATCAGAAAGAAAAAAAAAAAAAAAAAAAAAAGGCAGCTCTTTAAACTTGTGGTGAAGCTGTAGTCTCTAGACAATGTGTATTTTTTAACATATGTGCCCACAGGAGTAACTGGGAAAGCAGACCAAGGCCTGATAGCACTTCCTGGAAAGGTTATGTGGCATGAGGAGATGGTCCTGGCTGACTTTTTTACTCCAGTTTATGTTACAACCCTTGAGATATTTGGTGAAAGGAAGGCATCAGCAAGTTTCCCACAATTTTTGAGAATCTCAAAGGTTCCGAGAAGTTCAAGCTAGAAGAACTTGTCCCACTTTTGGGACAAAAAAAAGCATATTTTTGGTGAATTCACTATTCATCATGAAAAATCTACGGCTATAAATACTAAGTTCTTATTAACAAGACCTATAATTGAGTAATAATCTTTGTGAAGTGTTTTACAACTAGCTTGTTCCCTAGAGATACAAAATCTGGTCTTGCCCTACATTCATACCCCCTGAAACAGATTTTTCCAGTGCTGGTATATTCCATCAGAGCACAGAGAACAATACAAGTAGCTGAATTTGATTAGTAGAAATGAATTTGATTAGTAGAAATTAGTAGAAATGCTTGTGCCACTGTTATAAATATTGCAATCAACTGTTGCTGCTGTAATCCTGATTCTGTCACTCATACTAAACAGAACTAGCTCTAGCAAAAGGAAATTTTCTCGACAAGGAAATTTTCTCAACAAAAAGTTATTCCAGCAGTACTCTGTTCCTTATTAGCAGTTTATTTAAACATTTATCTGCATAATTGATCAAGAAAGATAACTATTTAGCTACATGAATTTGCTCCATATAAGGAATTGTACCATTAGCTGAGTGCCTTTGACCATCGTGTTTCAAGATCAGTAAATGAATGAATGGGGTGGAAATCCTACTTTTTTCCCAACAATTAGTTTTGATTTGTCAAAAGTAGACCTTCCACTGCAAACTCTTAGAAAGAATGGCAGAATGACAAACTATTTAATTTACTTGCTACAAATCAGTAGGTAGAGATATTCTCCATCAGCCCAGCTAGAAATAAGTATCTGTTGCTCTTGCTGGAAAGTTGAAGTTTGAATGAAACCATAGAAGCCACAGCATTTTGTATGCCAATAATTATGGAAACTGAACTGCATTAACCAAATATGGGCAAAACAACATATCCATATCTATGTGTGAAGCAGCAAGTTCCCTAAGATCCCAACTCACTCACTTTTCACACACATCTGATAAATGGAGATTTAACGTAGGAATACTCTACATCCAGAAATTTGCTTTGTAGAATTAGGCAGCTGAGATTTCAGCAGAATCTGTCCTTTGGATAGGTTGTCAAATAAGTTCCTTCCAGGACTACAGAGGTCAAATTACCCCAGAAAATTATCTTTTCAAGGTGCTAGTAAGTCACTGATATATTAGAAAATGTAAACCAGCAATATTTACAAGACCTGTTCTCAGGGTAGAATTGATCTAAACTTCTTCTCAAAAAATCTGACTAACTAATGTGTTGGTGATTGGAGATTCAGGCTCTTGTTTCCTTGTGTCAGTACTCCATAAGGAAGAAAACTGCTTTTGCCAGCTCTGTGTACACTCACCAAATAAAATGCATTGTGGAAGTGGTGAGTATTTTCACCAGATCTCCTTTTTTCCTGTGAAAAGAGTGATCTTCAAGCATCTTCTTAAAACCCACGGGGGAGAATCAGCACACAAGCAAAATACTAAAGGTAATAACAGAGAACTGTCTTCTGAATGACAGCTGAGGAGAAAACACATGAGGCCCTCTCTACTGTTCATACTGCTTGGTTAGTGACACTGAAACCACAGAACCAGAGAGAACAAACACAGTGCCTGGACCATTTCCACTCCTCTGTGCTCAACATGTACAGAATATCAAGGGGCAGACTCCTAGCAAGCAGAAGAGATTCAGTTACTGTATGCAATTTAAAAAACTAGTGTTAGTTCTCATTTTAAATCACAAAATTTACATTATAAGAGCAAATAATTTTCTATTTCTCCCTTTCAGTCACAAACTCTATTAAGCATATAAAAAGGGAGAGGTTTGCTGAAAAGTCAAGAGTGTTTCTTACAATACTTTTCTTCCATTTTTTAACATGACTAATTTCTTTTTTTCTGTATTAATTCACACCGTTTCTATGAATTCCCATTTGATTTAATTTTTTTGTCATGATGCCTTAAAAATAATTGAATTCCAGTAATCTCTGGATATTTATGGTAAGGATAAATTCTTAAAATGCAGCCAGAGGACCTAAAGGACTTAGAAAGTAAAGTCAACTTTCTTTTTCAAGAAATGAGAATCCTGACAACATTTGCATACGGCAATATGTGCGCCAGATCTTTTTTGCAAATATTTGTTGGGATTTTGAGATGCTTAAGTAACTCAAACCTGCAAAGCTACCATTTCCCTTGAAAACAGCTGCTTTAAACTCTTACATCTGATTACATTTGAAGCTATTATCCCCCCAAACAAGTTTCTTCTTAATTTTCTTGTAAGATGCTAACTAAACATAAGGTATTCATTTAAAACAATTCAGGGTGACTCATATAGTATCTCTTTTCATCCTGTTAGTTTTCCCACTACCTAAAACTAGTTTTACACCTGGCTGCTATTATCTCAAAGAATGTTGTAAATAACGTCCATGTATAATTTATTAAAAGCTGAGTCAAAGAACAGGTGTTGCTATTGTAAAGATTAATTCTGCACATCTTCTGCTCAGACTCATAAATTATGAACTCCTGGGCCCTCCTCGACACTAAATCACATACACATCTTCCACAGAGATTTACTAACTTTAGGGTAAAAAAGGAAGTATAATCTTGCTGGATGCTCACCCTACAAGCACTGGCATCAGCAAGTCAGTCAAACCCCTCAATGACTCCCCACTTGGAACCATTTCAGCACCCGGGAATTGGCACCTTCTCTTTGCCAGTAGTAGTAGGTCTGAACTTTGTACTTGCATATGGCACCTTCATTTCCCCTCAGATAACCACAATATATGTTATTTATAATATATAACAGATAACCACAATATATGTTATTTATTTACCATTATTAGATTTCAGACACAGTATGCATTGCTTTGATGAAACATTCTTGTTTTATTACCTTGGTTATATTAGTAGAAAGACTAACCTACTTTAAATGGTGCTGCAGATAATTATGCAGAATTACAGAGTCTCAAAATCAAGATGTGAGTATGTTACAAATGTAAATCCTGCTTAATAAAGAAACTCTAGTTTATAATTACCTTCTTCTGTGTTCTCTGTGTGCCAGATCCAGGTAAAACAATTATTATTAAATAAGTGTCAATAATAAAGTTGTGTAATAGCTAGGCACTCAATTAAATACATATCTAACCTCTTTAATGCTCTGGAGGGAAGACTGTTGCTTTTTTCTCTATTCTTCCAATCTATCACATTGGGTAGTGGCAATGATCTGCCAGAATTAACATAAATTACCAGTGAAAATAAAGAGGCAAAGTCATGCACATTGAAGGGGCAGGTACCCATTCCCTTTGGTCAGACTCATGGTGAGCTTCAGCCCTAAGATAAGTGAAAAGCTCAGGTTCAAGCCAAAGGGGATTTACCAGTTTTGGACTAAACATAGTTGGAACTTCAGTTTAACATTGAAGAAGTACTAGGTATATTTTTGAGAATTTGAGTATGTAAATATCATAAAACCTCATCATCAAATCAGGGTTACTTATGAATCTGTAAAATTGTTATGCAAATAGAAAATTCTTTGATTTTTGAATGGTATAACTAAAAATATATTCAGGCATGATTACACAATTCTTCCATTACATGAAGAAAACAGCTTTTTCTTCTTTTAACTATGCATGTTTAAAGCATTTTTAGTTGCAGGTATTAAATTTTCTGAACAGCTGATAAAACAGCTCATCTTAAGTATATCACCTAAAATATGTTAAGAAATAGTACATATATTCAATCTTGAAGATCACAAAACTACCACAAATTAAAAAGAAATTGCAAGGACTTAAATTTTTCAACAGAACTATTTCTAAGCCCTGTGTAACCAGGTACGACTTGTAAAAGCTTGAATATATTGCAATTTGTAGTGGGTTTCTTGTTCTTACCTGTTTTCTCATTTAGGTTATGACCCTGCTGACCTTTACTTGCATGATTAGACAACCTTCAAAGAGTTCAGGATATTAGGGACTACTTGTGTGGTTAAGAACCATTTTTTCTCACAGAGGAACTAAAAAGAATTCAGGCAAAACAGAGATAATGGAGACACAATCTTGAGAAGAAAGGATGAGGCTTCCAGAGCTACTGTATTTTTCTTTATTTCTTTTTTTATCCTGTCAATTCAGATTTACTACACAGAATATCTATTTTATTTCATGTTCTTTTTTTTTCCTGAAACAGCAACTTTAAAGCATCAGCACAAATTCTTTCATTTAGTTAAGTAAACTGTAGTTTGGGATCATCTTGTCAATGTTCAATGACTGTAGAAATGTTTATGTAAATCATTCCTGTTAAGTTCAATACTTCAGCCTGTATTCGAACAAGTATAGTTCATCTAAACAGCCATGACTTCTCTGTAGGAGAGGATCCAATGTTTGAGTTGTTTTGATATAGTATCAGCTCCTAACAAGTATACTTACATTTGTCTTGGTCAGCTTCTACTCCTTCACTTTCTGTGTCACTCGGCAATATCCAAGGTTGATGAGCAAGCTGAAGCTGTTGTAAGAATTCATCCTGCCATAAACAGATCTATTTTAGATAAAGTGACACAGAATTGTCTTGTATAACTACAGCAAACACTCTACCCTCAATTAATCACAGAGGAGAAAGCCTTTACAGCTTGCTGGCAATAAACTGTTGATTTAAACAGATGTTAAGAAAATATAAAAACACTAAGCTCAAGCAGGAGATCCCAGCCTTAGGCTTGTTTTGTCATTTTAAATGTTCTCAGCCTTAGAGGAGGTTGCTGACTACAGCACTGAATGGGGCCAAACCTTTTTGTTCAGGGAACATGATTCCTGAAGTAGAAGCAAGTGGTGCTCACACTCATCAACACACTTTATTCTTTCAAAAACACAAAGCAAAGAACTGAGAAAGTGGAACAGAATAGAAACATTTGACCCCAAAAAGAGTTCTTATGGCATTACCCTGTTTTCTATACTCAGTAATCCAGAGGGATACTTCTGTGAATCAATGTTGTAACAAGCTAAAGCTTCCTGCCGTTAACAATGACAGATCAATAAACATACTGACTGCCACCTTGAAGTATCTGGATAAATGAAGGGTTTGTAAAATTCCCAGTGTTCAGAAAATTAGTGGCAAATGAGGCGTTGAGTAGTATTTTCATCTCAAAAGAACTATAAGGGAATGGTGTCACTCTGACAGAATCTATGCTGAAGAGAGAAGCTGGACTCAGCTCTCCACTGTCAAGCTATACAAAACACCAAAAGACACAGTAAATGCAAGGAAGTATCTCTGCAAAAGGATTTAGAACCCTGATTTATTAGTTTTATAGAGACAATAACATTATTTCTCTAGGTAACTTTTCTTTGCTATATTCAGTTCAGCCTTGAATAGGACTGATAATAGAACACAACTGTTGGAACATGCCAATATGATGTGTGCCAAGAGGCAGAAACTCATGCACAAAACCTCAGATCAGTAGAAGTCTCTAGCATTATTCTTAACACTCAATCAAAATTCATAACAGTTGAAATGTTAAGTACTTGCCAAATTATTTAAGAATTTTGTTATGACAAGAGTAAATCATCTTAAGCTACAGCACAGACTTTACTAAAAGTTAAGACCTGAATTGTATTTAATAGTATTTTTCTATTTTGGACTTCTTACATTACTTTGAAATATATTACAAAATAGGAAGCATACATCAAGCATTAAGAGATACGTTAAAAATCTTGAGAAATGAACTAGGGATAACATGAAGATTCAGAATTCAAGCTCTTTATGATAAAACTTGCTCCTTGTATTCAGTCATTGCACTCTTGTCAACTGACTCATTCTCTTCAAAGACACACCACTTTGTACTGGCGTATTCCACTAATGCCAATAATGTCTGATTTACACCAGAATAAGAGGAAGGAAGCAGCAACTTCTTTTCAAAATTTTATCGCAGTACTGTCAATATAACCACAATGCATTCACATATAACGGATTTTTCTCTTTTACACCATAAGTAGTCTGCGAAGAATAGAAGCAATTTCCCTTTTATTTTACTCTTTTTATACAGGAAGGGGATACAAAGCCTGCAATGAAAGTTGCAAAATAATATACAGTTATCAGCTTCTAGTTTTATATGTTTGTAATCAAAGTACAAAGAAGTTTGTTATTCTCCACCTACCCAATCCCACCTTTACTTCGACTTTTGAAAAATTGTCTCCATGGCTAAAAGGAGAAGGGAATAGAATCGCATGGCCACAAAAAGAACAGCAAAAGAAAACATTTTCTAACAGCAAAAAGAAAAAGGTGTCACTGAACAGAGAGACTTTGCATGATCTGTCCACACTCAGTTCTCTTTTTCGAGATAACTGGGAACAAGAGTGGGAAAGACTGCTTAAAGAGCTTCTAAAGCTCGTAGGACAAGACTTCAAATATAAAGGTGGCTGTGGCCAACTGGCCAGACCTCCAACTGCTACTTTCCAAGAATTGAGGGCCTTTCCAGCTTGGATCTTCATCTTGAGTATCAACATGTCTTACCAGCAGTTTTCCTCTTCAGATCAGAGCTAGTCCCAAGATCAGTTTCTGTTAAATCAAAGGTAATTTATGTACTTGTCAGGAAAAAATACATAGCCCCAACTTTGGGTTGGGTCCCCATCAGCAAGTATACTGCTGTGTCCCAGGAGCAAAGAAAAAGATAATTTATCACTTCTAGAAGGCAACAGAACACAGGACAAAATTGTGGTTAGAAATGCTGAGATTTAACATCAGCTTTACAGTAGGCTAGCTGGATAAAATTGGACATGTTAATTACATAAAAAATAGGGCAATAGTATTGCTATTTAAGTACATGAAACATATTAAAAAGAATTTATGACACTATTACTGTAATATCAGAAAAAAAGTTTGGTATTTAGCATTAGAAGTAATACAAGTATCACATCAAATAAATCCATCTCACAAGTGATTATTACTGTAACTACAAAAAGGTTGTGGAAACAAGTATTTTAATTGCCTTCATTATTACAGAAAACATCAGAAGTGAATGAGAGCTTAGACAGCATTTGGTGGCAATACAGTGCTCATTATATGCCACTTTCAGGATTCTGTACGTAATTAAAGCTGGCATGCCACAACTAGATCAGTTAAAAGCAGGGCTTCTTAAAAAAAATGTATTTAGCAGGAAGCAAAGAATCTCTTCATTTCTTCTGAATATTTTTAGTCAATCAATCAATTTTCACTTTTTCATGTTCCACCATCTGAGAAAATTCTAGCAGAAAAATGATGCACAGCCTCTTCAAAAAAGAGGGATGAAAGGTTTTTGTTTGTGCCATTTACATTCTTTTTTCCCATAAAATTTCAGGTTTGAAAATATATGAACTGTTAGTTGAGATACTTTCAGCTGAACTGAGGCAGATATCCAGTTCTGGCTGAAGAAGTAGCTTGAGCGATAGAATTAATGCAGTGCCATTCAAAAACCAAAATAAGGTATTTTTTTCACCAATAAATTTAAGGAAGATTTCTTCTGTAATTTCTATAGCTTTAGAGTTATTGTTGCCCCATTTCCTCTCTCTCATAACACATAATGGAGGTCACACATATAATTGCAAGTTTATTCTAGGTAATGACTTGAATTTCCTACATTTTTCTCCAAGTAATATTATAAAGAACTTTTGTTTTACTTTAAAATAAACTGTTAGTTTGATACAAGATGCATTATCTCAAATGTCACATCAAACCAATTTTTGAAGCACTAATCTCAAAAAAAAAGCACCCCAGGCTTCCACAAATGGACTAAAAAGTTGGTAAGCCATGGTGGCAAATGACTTATTTCACCTTAGCCATTTAGAAACTAGGAATATAGACATATAGGTCCTTCTTAAGTCAGTGGAGAAGGGCTAGCATTTCCTGAGGTTAATTAACATCTTTGTAAGGCAAGTATTCCGGACAGCTAAGGCAGCTAAGGTTAGTGAAGAAGAATTCTACTCAAAATTCACAAGGCACTAACTTCTTTTTTTAAGCAAACAGTAATTCTGGAAAAAACAATCAATAAGAAATGGGAAGTTTCTATACTCTGACCAAGTTACTTAACATGCATGAGAGTTCTGGATGATGACAGTAATGTCGGATATATTCTTGTTGCAGGTTAGTTTCGCATTTTGAAAAATCTGTCAATTTAATGGTGTCTAAATAATCAAGCAAAGTGCCAAAGAAATGAAAAAAAATAAGGCATATCAAGGAAATCTTATGCCTTGTCATTGTAGCAGGAAAAAGTTTTGCTTAATATTCCACACATATGCATGTCTTAGAAACAGTAAGGAGAATGAAACTGCTATCTATAATGCAGCCAAAACTCTACTGAGCTCATGAAATATTTGGGGGACAGGAGTGTTTCAAGATGATTTCTGTAATAATCCTGACATTCTCCAACAGCTTGACAGCTTGAATACCTTTCATGGCAGAACAGTATTTCCTTGACAATTTTCTTATCATTAGGTTTAAGTTTGTTTCTGAATAATAAGCTATACTAGGCATATTAATAATACTTTAATGCAAAACATGAGCCAAAATAACTCTAGTCTTCATGTTAGGCTAGCTCTTAACTATAGCAAAAAACATTAAATTGAAAATCTTACTTCTGATAAACTGCTTCTCTGAGTAGTGACAGTTCCAACAATGTCTCCACTCATTTGCACAGAGAGCCCTGACGCGGCGCTGAGGGTCCTCCCCAGTTGGCTCTTAGATGTCAGAGATCTGCTTCTTTGTATACTAATGATGCCTTCCTTACTTCCCTGGTTGATAGGGGTGAGGGGGCGCGACAGCAAACTATTTGGGGTCACGGGTCTGCTTCCCGGCGTGGACGGAGTTGGGGGCCGAGTGCCTTGTGCGCTGGGCGTGGGAGGCCGGCTGGTGGCCACACTGGAGACCTGCGTTCGGCTGTTGGCGGGCAACGGAGGGGATTTGTTTCCTTGGAGCTGAATGTTTTTCCCCATCTGAGTTGATACCTGAGGCCTTGGATTTTGGCCTTGTGTAGCTTGAAAATTGGCTGGATGGTCAGATGTAACTAAACTAGGGTGTTGGATACTAGGACTTCTCAACAGTCTTGCCTCTTCCCATAGTGCTAGGTCCTTTTCAATATCTGTACATACAGACACACACACAAAGACAAAAGCATTTTTTAATTTTTTAACAAAGAAACTCAACTCCAGTTCCACCTAAATGGATTCACTGGATTATTGATTTTTCCCAATACGAAGGAAAAGTGCCAAAATTTCAAGTTGGGAAGAAAAAAATCTATTCACTCTAAAAAATCAAAGATATGCTACATTTAACATTAACTTATTTTATAACAACACCACTTCGGAACCAAGAAAGTAAGCTGTATTAGTTTCACAGTTATAGTCTCCGAGAAGATATTCCACACGTTTAAAATGTTACTATTAAAAACAATGCTAGAACTAGAATAGCTGTGGAAGTCTTGGATGACACTTTCTAAGCTTCTTATAGATTGAATGTTTTGCTGACAGCAATTTCTGAAATGTAGTTATTGCTTTTAGCACAAAGTTAGGAAGGTTTCTAACTGTCCCTTTATCTAACTAAAAACTGACCTCACAAAATTAGCCAGTTATTTTCATTTGGAAATAATTATGTCTTTAAGTACTCCTCCATTATGCTTTTAGAAAAGATCAATACACATCACTTCAGAACTTATAAGATGCCTGGTTCAAATCCAAGGGCCAATAAATGGTAGTGTGAGTTACCCAATTCAAAACAAACGAGGAATGTGTTCTTCTAAAGATTCAATTAGCCTGCGTCTTTGCAAAATTAAAGACTTCTAAGTTCTCCATGGCACTTTAGAATGCTGAAAAAATTATCTTAATATCTATTGATTTACTATGAGCTCAATCAACATTATATTGTGGTTCAGGTTTTTTAAGTTCATATAATAATTGAGTCTGCAGAAAAACAATCTCTGATTAATTTCTTCATATATAATTTACATTTTTGCATAACACAATTATTCAGTTTTATTTAGCACACATTCTTGGAATTTACTTCAGTATCAGCTTTTCAACTAACTAAATAAAAAGCAAATCTCCAGTCTTACAGATGTACATTGAATACAATAACTGCATTATGATTTAGGATTTTTAATTTTTTTTGTCAATGCCATTTAAAGGAAAAAAAAAAAAAACAACAGACAAAAGAGCAACCCATGGCATTTTCTTGCCTATCAGAAATACCAGAATGAGAGTATGATTCATAACACATTTAGAAAATATTTATGCATTCAGAAGTTTTCCTTGTAATACAATACATTTGAGAAGTGCGTAGTTACCCAGGAATGAGTACTACAAATCATATAGGCAGGTTGTTGGAATTAACTACCAACAAAAAATAATTCTCTATTTTGTGTGATATAAAGCAGCCACAGAAACATAAAAGACTAGCTCTCCAGCAAAAGCACTACCAAGCAATACACAAAGAAGGGAAAAAAAAATGATTGCTTCAAAATATAATGATAGGAACTCAATTAATTAGTTCATAGGAATAGGAGAGTCTAATATCTAATGAATGGACCATTTTCTTGTGAAGGTCTCATGTAGAAAATAATTATGGTGTGATAAAACTGCTGAACCCCAGTGTAAATGAAACAACAGGCTGAAAGCCAACCACCAACACCAGCACTAATGCGACAGACGTTGCAGGCCATACAACAGTGCACTGCACCCAGAGAATCTAGCCAGTTAGTTCATAGGTAACTATTTTAATTCAGATTTAATTTAAATGGTTTTAATTAAAGTATTTAAAATTACATTTTCTTGTGTTGCATATGGCAGTTACTATTGTCAGCTTTGTCTAGGGACATCTAAGGAATTGCATCTGCTAGAACCAAGAAAGAAGCAGTTCGGACATAAAGAGACCCCTGAGTCACAACTTGGACATCACAAGATCCCTTCCGAGTGACAACTACAGCAACACATGAGAAGGTAAGTGCTGCCTCAAGGGCAGGGGCCTGCAGCATTCTCTGGTCCTGCTGTGCATGCAGGCACCTAACAGCCATGGCTCAGTGTGCTGGTCTACTGCTTCCACATGCCTCAGGAGGTGACTTGGTGTTCCCAGGATTTCAGCTTTCAGAGAGCACATATGGATTTTCAGCCTAGTTCTGCAGCTAATTTACTATATTTTTAACATTTCTCATAGCAGCAATGACTTGAACCTAACACAAAAAATGAATGGCAGCATCTCATGTTTTCAGAAATGAAAAATAGTCAAACTTCTTCATTTGTAGATGTCACATTTTTTAGTTATTTTTCCATTACAAGTACAAACCTTTTCAAAATGCTGGTGCACCTCATTGCACACATGGTTTTGTCTTTTACCCTGACATCAGCTGCACTAGACCCCAGAAAGAACTAGAATGGTTCTACTAGAGCTGCAGAGCTCCCAAGGCTTTCTGACCCATATAATTGGTGGAATAACTGACCAGAGTCTTTTAGAAAATGTCACTGAAAGACTTATTTGCCTTGTTCTATGACTGATTTGAAAGAAGGTTCAGGGAAATTTCATTCCTTTCTCTACCTTACATACATACTACATTCTAGCTCTGTATTACTTTTCTTAGATCTGGCCCATGAAGAGAAGATTTACATATAGTCACCAAGATATGACAATATAGGCCTACGTATTATAGTCTTAGGCTATATACCAGAGGCTGAAGACAAGAAAATACTGATTAAAAAGAACAACAAAATGTAGCTAGGGTCAGTCTTCATTATCTTTTTTAAAAGTCCTGAGAGATATTTTCTCTAAAAATGCATTGGGTGTTTTTTGGCCCTTTGAGAAACTGTTGCTCCTCCAGAGATGTTGCTGAAGTTTCACTGCACAAACTCAAGAGCCTTTGCTCAGGCAGAACTCCCATGCCTGAGGTGAGCTCTACCTGCACAGTAATGCTTTCTCAGTCTGAAGGGCCACTGCATTCTTTTGGGGAAACTAGTTAGCTGTAGATGAGGAAATAGCAATTACTTATTGCACAAGTCTTGACAAAACGTGTAAAAAACTTGTCATTAAGATGTTGGGCTGCAGGACATTTAACACAGTTTAATTACAGTATTTAATTACAGTATCTTTTAAAATATTATATATACAAAGACAGCAATAAAATGCTGTTTCTCTTCAATGAAGAAAGAAAAAATTAAAGTTTTTATCTATTTCACCACTTCTGAGCTCCTTTGTCTAAAGTATTGACATGGCTACTTGGCTGAGTGAGACATTTGCTGCCATACATACCAGCAAGGTGTTTTTCCATGGTCTGCAGTTCTTTTGCTGCTAAGGAGTCCTTTACGAGTTTCTGTCTTGGGGAACCTCCAGTTCTGATACCCAGGGCATCCAGGGTCCAAACTGGCTGTGACTTACACAAATAAAAAGAAAGAGGAAGATATCTAAGAGTACTTTTACATTTGTATGTAAAATGATTAAAAAATCATACAGCAAGGTGTTATTTTCATTTAGAAAAGTTAATCTGGTACTTTATAAGTAGAATTAATATTTAAGATTTATATGCAAAATATTACAGAACACATTTTTTCCTTAAATAACATGAATAATAGTTGTTAATTAAAATCAACCTTTCTAGTCTAATATGATTTAAATATGTACCGGCACACAAGTTCTTGCTTCATGCTGAGGCAACATAACAGGACAAATAATTGCAATTACTTTTACTTAATGACATTGCACTTAAGTTACCATAACATTTGGCACAGTATCCCTGCACAGTAGCACTTCTGGGAATATCACAGAATTTCCTAATCACAATTGTCACTGCAAGAAGTATTCCTTTCAGCAACAGCAACTAAATCATGATGGCAATACAAGGGATACTGGCAAACAGACCACCTATCTGAACATTGAATGTGGTATTCAGTTAGCCACATTTTCTGGAATCCATTCAACATGCTTTCAGAAATCGCCTTTAAAATACAACAAACTCAATACATTTTTATGTGTTCATTTGAGATAAACATAAACACATGACAAGATGGGTGGCTGAAGATAGCTGCAGCACTTACGGTTTCCTTCTGTTTAGAATCTCAGGCTATAGAGGAAGGTGTACAGTTCAATGGATGAAGAAGGAAATATAGGTTTGATAGTCCTTTGCTTACAAACAACTTGTTTTAACAATAAAACTAAATAAAAATTTACAGTTGCCTTTGTTTTTGGAAAAATAAGTGTAATTCTTCAGAAGTATACTCTTATACCAAAATACACATTTCCAGTATATTCCAAATAATACCTCATATACAAGTGATCATTCTGAAGTGCAAATTTGTCAAGTATGTTAACACATACTGCAGGCTTGTAATTATAAAGCACGTTCAATCCTGAAAAGACGCACATTTGTACATAAAAAGCCTAATCTCATTTAGCAGTATATCAAATGTTTCATAAATGCCGATATTATTAACTCACACCATTGCTACTAACTCACACATGTTTGAGAAGAGTAATGACATCTTGATTTACGCGTTGATTTTTATAGTACTTTTGCTTTGATTAAAGTTACCCATACTTAATCCCAAGTAATTATAAAGGAAAAATCTAGTATGCATGTAATAAGGAATGCATAGAAATATCCTTTCCAGTACCTTTTATATATTCCACCCTCCAATTGTTCTTATTGTTCATTAAGCTTTGTAGGCAGCCTATTTAAACTAACATACATTTTATAAATGGCCTATTTATATTAACAATTTTTTAGATCAAAATATGAAGATATTCCTGAAGGGCATCCTTGTCCTTTTAACTTCAGTCTGCATCACAGTGCTAGTTTCATGGCTATATTTCAGTACAGCTTTTACTCCTAGAAAAACAATATACGTGTGAATGCCCTGACCTCACCACCAGGCTGGACTGACATGGGCTGTCATACCTGTGGAACATGCCCACATCGACTCCAGATATTTTAGAATATCTAAGTCCAAAAGGCAAGCCTAATGTTCCTAACCTATAACAACATCTGGAAATCAAATGCTTGTTAGAAAACAAATTACCCTTTGCCATTAACTGTAAAAAGTATTATTAAAGAATGTGGCCTGAATTTCTATGGGATGTCTACTTCAGATTCAAACACCCATATATTCAAATGCATACACATGGACACACATAACTCCTCTTTCCAAGTGCTTCAGGGACTCTCTAAATAGAGAGAACATCCAAGTCACAAGAGAAAGTGTTTCTTCATTTTAAAAACTTTTTGCACTGAACTATATGATCTTTGAGAAACATGTAAGAAATCACCATGAAAAGGAGAGCAATATTAGCTTCACTTAATATTGCATTTAATTTACAATTCAGCCACAAGTTCCTGATGAGTCACAAATACATATAATGAATTTTTATTGAGCTTTGTCTTCTACATAGCTTTGCTAATCAAATGCAAATTTTATATTAATTTGAGGAGACAACACCTGAGAAAGACAACCATTCTTAGCTTTCTATGTACACTGCAACACTTCCTGATGTGTTTATTTAAATTTAAATAAAGCTTACTTAATAATTTGCTAGTTTCCTTCAACTAAAAAACAACAAAGAAGTTTATTCAGTAATTCATTTGTAACTTTCCCTTCCAAGTAACTCTAACCAAGAAGCAGAGGACAACTGCTATTCGAGCGAGTGATCTTGCTGAACACAGCACACAGTTATTCCTCCATAAGAGTTCACCAAATGCTTAACCTTTCAGCTTCCACGGTGTGTTTAGGTGCACAGGGTGAACTAGTCAACTTGTTTTTAAGTTCTGTTAGAATAAATAATCCTCCTCAGTGTTGTGTTCAAATTTGGCAGCCATCTCTAATCTCCACCTTCCCGATCAGAGTCTATTCTGCTTGAAACACCATGTAATTGAAATTACAAGCTTTCTGCTTCCCATGGCAGCCAGCCAGCACATTTTACGCTAAACTTACATTAAAAAAAAAAAAAAAAAAGCTACTGAGCTAGTCTTCTCTATAGAACTATTTGAGTTAACTTATATGTAGGTTCCCTATTTACAGGCAAGAAAGAAGGAGGAAATACATAGGCAGCTGGGAATCACATTTGTTTTACCATCTGAAATGTAACCTGAAAAGTTTTCTTTTTAATGATCCAGACCTATTTTATTTACTGTCATTTGGAGTAGTTTTTTTGAATGTTTATTGCCAAAGATATGAAATGTGGAACATGAGAGACAAGAAAAAGGCATTGCCAGATGCATTTTTTTTTTTTTTTTTTTTTTTGTATTTTTGAAGACGCAGAAAACTCTTGCGATTTAAAATGACAAAAAAGGGTACTTTTACTCCAGAACACATTTGCCATTCTATTTGAACCAAGGCATTTGGAAGGTCCCCTCACTGGATGCACTAACCACAATCTGCATGCAGGGGCTGGCGATGTGCGCTCGGCAGGGCCAGGAGCTCTCTACCTCAGTCCTGCCGCGCAGAGCCCGCATCTCCGTGCAGAGACGGGCAGCCCAGCCATGCCTCACCCAGCCAGGAGGGCACTCGGAGAGACTGAGTTTTGCAATCTGCAAAATGATACCCACAAAAAGGGGTATCGGCAGGTAAGAAGTGGAGAAGTACTTTTAAGTACTATAGACGCTCTCCATAGCAAAGGAGAACTTTAAAGGTAAGACATTATTTTGCAACTATAAATACTAAAAATATTGCATTTATTTTACTATTTTTTTTTTACTTAAATTAAGTCTGGATAAAAAAGAAATTTAAGATATGAAATTCATACTATTTGCTTAACTACCTGAAGGACTTTTTTTCTATTTCTCAAAGACCTTGATGGTATATAATTGCATTATATTATTTTGTTAATGTAGCTACAGAAATTACTATTACCCATTCACATTTTTTCCTTGATCAGTTGTAGGAGAGTTGTACTTATCATTACCATTTAAACTTAAATTTACTATTAAAAGGCAAAAAAATGTCGATTTTGTGGACCTGAATTTTCAGACACACACACTTTCAAAAATTATCTTGGATTTGAAAACACTTGTACCAGAATATTCTAATATTGTCCAGATATTATTTAAATATGACTTTTAAAATTCAACATATTATGAATTAGGCCTCACAGTACCTCAGAGGTACACTGAGGTTGTTCCTGACATGGCACTGGAAGTTTGAAATATTTATTGTAATGACAAAACTGCTAACTGCTGAACGGTGGCCCCAATCCAAAAAATAATTTACATGTTGAGTTAAAAACTCAAGTTTAGGTTTGCTAGAGTGGGTGATTATGTTCAAACTTGTATATCCATTAAGTTACTTCACACCACTTGAGAGAATACTGAGAAAAGCTAAGAAAGTCTCTATGAATTAAATATCACTGAAATACAAACATATTCAGCATGGATCAATTTCAAGAGCTAAAAGTTTCATATCTTCAAATGCATGAAGCCTCAAATATTTTCAGAAATTAGTTATCCTAAAGCAATTTCTGTATTCATCACAATAAATCCATATATCTACTCTTATTAAGAAAGCAACTGAGAAGTTCCAAAGGCAATAGGGAAAACACACTAAAAACATTTAAAGCTATCTATAAAACAATTTATTTTTTAAAAAGCAAAAATGAAAGGTCATTTCTTGCAAAAACACCTTTTGCAGGTGTTTTTTTCTATAATTTCTGTTACATATGGATTAGATCATCTTACATGGATAATTGGCAAAGAAAAATATATATTTTAATATGCACATGAAAGGCAAGAGAGTGAAAAGATCCACATAAAGGAAAAAACAATAACTGAGCACCCTGCTAGGTCCAGATGAGGTAAAAAGAAGAAAAATTACCCAGAAGGAAGCCATAGCCACTCAATAAAAGGGCTCAGTGCATACATCCTGCTTCCTTCTGTTATTAACTGTAAATCCAGTAGCTTCCTCTGATAGTTTCCTTTGCCACTTCTACTAGAATTTCATCTTGCCATCTTATTTTTTCTTGTATCCCTTAAGCATTTTCCATAAAGGTTGCTGGCCAAATATTTATCCAACTTTTAACTTCAGAAATATAAAGCAAATGAGGGCACTGAGTGTAAGCCACAGCAAAAATCTCAAGGGAAATAAAAAGCTTTGGATTTTGCCTCACTCCCTTGTTACATCAAATATTTGTCATGAAATAAGTCCTGTAATAAACTAGGATCTCTAAGTAAGTTTTGAATGTTTGCTTCCACTTTGAATGCTGGCAAAATACTGGATCTTAGGAAAAGTGCTGACTCCTGTAAATACTTCAAATTGCTTTCCGTTAGCATTACTTATTTATACAGCATTCACTTTGTTTGGGATTTTGCAGTATTAAAAATATAAGATCTAAATTCCCCAAGTGTTTTTTTTTTCTATGACCAACCTTACCAAAGTCATAAAAATTCAAAAAAAACCCTCAAAACTGTAAAAATTTCCTTGAACTTCTAAACAAGAAGTACCAATGAAAATATCGAGACATTTCCCTATTTTTAAGAAAGTTAATCAGAACTTTTAAATAAATATGTAATATAGTTCCAAGCAAATGTAAGAGAAAAGGCTAAATTATATATTGAGATATTGTAATGTTAAATTTCATAACTAAATTAGAATTTGAACTATTTTGGTATTGTTAATTATTAATTATTTTGTTGTTTAACATTATTATTAATAATTTTGTAAATAAGTAAGCATTAGAAAACATTAGGGAGAGTCTAAAATGACTGCACTTCTAGTAGGAGATATGCATATAAGTCATTGCTAATGCATGGCTTACTGTGAGATAATAAAAATAGTTTTAGAAATTAAGAAATTTTTTTTGAGTTTTTTTGTTTGTTTCTGGATGACAGGGTGGCAAGCACAACATTATGCTTTCACTAAATCCAATGTTTATCACATTATTTTCAAAAATCAGAGGATTATCCAAAGGAAAAGTACTTACAGATCCTGCACCTTGAGGGGCACTCTCAAATTCATCAATATCTTCCATTAGTGTTTCAACCCCAGACACTCCAGCTGTTGCAAAGTGGCAGAAAAACAGTAAGTCACGTTAATGAAGCATAATTAATCACTTGGAAAATAAAATGCCTATAAGTTAACTTCTGGGATAGTATTACTACCATGCAAGCACTGCTTTTTGGTTCCACTTGGACAGATTTTATTTTATGTCTGGGCTCATACTAATGAGCCTAATACTATGCGGATCGGTGTCACAAACAACTATGATGAGCAAGGTACCCTTCAGCTGCTGAGATGTCCTGAAAGTTATTTTTTACTATTAAAATTAAATATTGTTTAGCTTTTACACTGTAGAGCTCTTCAGCTCTAACAAAAACAATGTAACTTTAATTAATTCAATCAAAGCAAATAGAATGCAGTTAAACATTCTTGATATAAGCAGTTCTGGCCATTTTTAGGAAATATTTACAAGCCATGCAGGCCATGATTTTTTCCCATGCTAACACAAGGGAGAAGCAACATGACTTCATGAGAAAGCCAGATCGTTTCTTTAATGCATACAGAAAGACTTAACTCAGAATTTAAGTGTCTATTTCAGAGAAAGCAATTTCCAAGTAACACGCTGGATAGTGGCACTGCTCTACTGGCACTCGGATGCTGTGCATGGGCAGTTGGAAAAGCAAGGTGCCCTGGCATTCCCCGAGTCCTGCTGGCATTCACACACTATCAGGCAGGTCCTCACCTTCCCAAAACAACCTGGTTTGTTAAATATCTCAGACTATGCTTGGCATAAAGACAGAACTATGCACAGCTGCATCAGCTGTGGTCACCACTTTCCTTGCAAACACAGCTGAAAGAGGAGAAAGAGGTGATGATGTTGCAACATCGGTAAGTGGTCAGACATTGGGAGATCTCTTGCTTCTTTTGGCCTTTTTCATTTTTCTTAAGAGACCCTGTGTGAAGTGTTTTCTCCTACTCATACTCAGTACTTGCTGAAGATGCAGGTTTTCTCGAAACACCTTTCAGGGGGAGCAAGACACTCTATAGGTGATTCAGTAACAGCCTAATATCGAATGAATGATTTTTGCACCAACACGTCTGCTTCTCACCCAGTTATTGATTTTTCTCTCCAGTCACAAAGCTCCATCTGGAACAGCACTACTCAGGTCTGATACACTCCTGTCTCCAATGGACACTCCTAATTTCAAACTTCCTCTGAATCCAAATGCCTGTTTTGAAATGTCTACTGTTTTGGTGATTTAATAGAGGAAAAAAACAGAAGCTATATATCACAGCTTTTTCAAACATGTTAGGTAGAAATATGAGCTGGTTAATTATAAATAATAAAAAGGAGCAACTATTTTATTTATGCAGACAGGGACTGAACTAAGCTAAATTTTATTTATCACACTAAATGTATTACAAAGCAATCTGCAGACCTCACAACACAACAGAACAGGAAATATCATATGTACACTGTGCATAGCACCATACAAACTGCCATTTTCAATCCTTTTATGTTATTCCAGGTCAAGTCACAAAGGAAATAAATCTTTTCCCACAACTCAGCAATATGTGCACAATGTACTCCAACTCCTCTATTCCTCCGGCTCTCCTCCGCAGATGGTGCGGTATTTTAAAAGTTTAGAAGTGCTTTTCCTTTATCTAAGATTTTTTTTTGAATTAGATACTGCATTCCATGCTTCCTTCTACAAAAATGCATTGACTGATCTTATTTGCAGTGATTATTTTTTCATAGTAAAATTTTCATTCTGCTTTATGTCATGGCTTTCCCTTGAAGGGTAAGGCACTTAACAGCAAAAGAGATGGAAACAAGTTCCTACGGTACTTCTGGGCAACTGGGTTTAAATGAACACTTCCGCTTTCAGTGACAATATTTCATAATATACAATCTGAAAAAAATACACATTAGTATACAAACTCTACACTTTTCCACCATCAAAAACGGAGAGGGGGCTGACGACAGCAGATTTCTATTGGATTAGTTCTGTCGGATTCTCTATTTTCTAGAAATGATCTCCTCGCTCCTTCCACTCATTTATCTATAGAGAAGAGGAGGAAGGCATTGAGGAAAACTTTCAAAGACAGAATGAGTGGTTTAATGGAGGACTAATCCATGAGGGAAATCTGGGAGGCTCAGCACCTACACTGCAGTCACAAAAGTTACTTCTGGTAATCAGAAACCTAGCTATTAATTGTCCACTTAATTATTTTCTGTGAAGATATACATGGGAAAGAAAACCACTTCTGAAAGATTTTGTTTAGGATAGTAAAAACAAAGAGCAGTGTTAAAAGGTCTTATGTTTTCAGATCTCAAGGCCTGATTTCCCTCTCTTTTTTACTACTTATATCAAATGCAACTCTGATTAATTCAGTACGATTACACTACAGAGAAATCAGCATAGTGGTTAATTAGAAGCAAGTCTATGCTGTCAACGGAGTCAGTGTAGTTCCTGATCATGCAGACGATCTTTTTACACAAGCTATTGCTTTGATTTTATTAGGTGGAATTGTCTCAGTAAGGCTTATTTGTGAAGGCTGTTAGATCAGATATGCAGAAAACTACTTCTAAACGTAGTGCATCCAAAATCCACAACAGAAATGTTCCAGGTCTAACAGTTTGACAATTTTCCCACTAAAACCAGAAACAAATCATTATCCAGAGAGAGATACTTCGACCTTGCTGAGCATCAGCACCATGCATGCATATTCCTGGATCAAAGATTTGCATCAGCACTTCTCATTGTAGAGTTTTCTCTCTATAGAGTCACTGGTACTGACAAGTACCAGTACCAAGAGGACATAAAAAAAATTAAAGTGCAGCATGCTTTCTGGTTGTTTAGGCTTTTCTAACAATAGTTTCATTTATCATCTCCTTTATATACGGAATATTTTGGGGAATAAATATCAGCTCTGCATAAAACAGGCTATATTCTGCATTTATAGGAAAGATTGATAGAATGAGCAGCTGTCCAAAGTTTGTGCCTGCTCCTAGGCTGTGCCTACTTGTAAAAGCCAGCTGTGTTTTTTTTAATCAAAAGATATTGGTAGCCAACATATTAGGAAAAAAAAAAAAAGAATTTTAAAAGGTAGAGCATTTCTGAAGATGCTCTTGACCTCAGTATTTCTCCCCTAAAGGCTATGCTAGCTATAGGACTAAGGGTTCACATACATTCACCTATGCAAGACAGATGTAGATATAACAGTGTAACAGTATGAATTTTGGTGCTCTACATACCTATCTACCTTTCCCTCCCTGTATTTTTATTATTTTTTAGGAAAAGGTGCTCAATCTTCTCTACATCCATACCGAATACAGAATATCCAGCACCATAACAAAGTGGTCAGAGGGAGGATGGCTACAGTACTCTGTGCTCCATATTCTGTGATCATGATAGAGGCAGCTTTATTATTACACAACATCCAGCACTTCCTGGCAGGTTCCTCTTTTTCCGTCCTGGTGCTTCTGTCCTTTAGCAACACCGCAAATCTTCCGCACCCACTAATCAGAAAAGAAGCCTACAAGCAAGCTTTTCAATTAGGAACTAGGGTATGCAGGAAAGAAGGGTGGAGATCTGTTTAAAATTAATTATTTCAGAAACAGTAGATTTTTTTTCTACAATATATACGTCTTACACCACCACCTTTTCCCACTGCTATAATCACATATACCATAATCTATTCTACACAAAACACATGCATCTCTCTTCCTTGGGATTAATTTTATAACTGGATAAGCTTGCAGACTAAATTGCAAATCAATCTTCCTGTTGATAGACTTTGCTGGTTTCACCCAGCAGTAAGGGAACGGACTGAAAGATGCATTTATTTAGGAATCTCTGGGCAAACCAGAGATACTTCTGTGTCCCTTGCAGTGACAGCTAAGATTAATTTTAACATGTTTCAGAGAAAAGCAGAGCATTCTCTTACAAGATAGGAAGGACTTCTTAGGAATGACTTTTTTTCCTTTAGCTTTTTCCATGAAAATTATTGCAAGTGTTACTTTGTTAAAATAAAATAAAACACAAAACAAAACAAACAAACAAAAAAACCAACCAAACAAACAAAAAAAAACAGAGCAGAAATTGGAACAAGGCTGCTTGTCCTGACTACTGATTCGCACTATATATATATATATATATATTTGTAGAAGGAAATGTTCTTTAGAGACACTGTATAAATTCCTTTTTAGTGTGCTTTTAATTCTCGTCAGTGGTGTTCAGAGGGATCAGAGAAGCACTTCTTGATACAGTTTAAAAACAGGGGAGAAATTCTGTAACTATTTTTATTTTTACTGTTTACCATTTGGGCCCTATATATACATATTTCTCTACTATCAAAACAACTGTTTCAAAGACTGCTCTTTCACAGCTTACAAGGAACAGCCTATTTACAAGAAACTCTTCTAACAGATCAAAGCATAAGTGATTGAGCTCAAGTGCCTGGGAATATTCTCCAGAATTGAATCTTCTCATAATTTCTACTCTTTTGTCTAAATTGCTAGTGTTTTTGATGGGCAGAAATATCTAGTCTAAAACTTACCATCAGAGTCTGACATCGCCGGCTCAGGAGTTTCAGACACCACTAAGCCATCTTCTGGTCTTTCTGCCAAGTTATCTCCTTGCAATCTAAATTAAGAAAAAAATGAATGAAAAAATATATAATCATATTCTACAGATAAGACACATAAGGAGGTTAGCTAGCACTGTGCTAATTAAAAGGGTAACTTTGTTGAAAAGTAAGCATGTACAGTGCAATCTTATGCAAACTCATATGCAACCTATTGTATCATTCTGGATAATTAGTAATCAAAATTATCCTCTAGGAGTCATCTGAATCCTAACATATGTGCTTTTGTGAGATTTATTTTAATAAAATGTGGGCTTTCAATGGTCCCATGTACATATGAAGCTCAGCAAGCATCCTTCACTATGCTCAAAAATATGTTAATAGAATAGGAAAACACACACAAGATTTTTTTTACTGGTTTGTTGATTTTTAAAGAAAGAAAATCAGCATTTTTTTTGCAGACTTGGTCTTCAGGCTTTCACCCTGAAACTGCTGACTGCAGTCAATGCCTTGGCAGTACTTTATAAAAATAGTCTTGGATCTGTTCTATTTGAATGAGTATCCTAAAAGTGCAGTCATGCTTCTTTGGGGTCCTATGAATCCCAAGTGCAGATCTTGCTCTGAAAAAATGGTTTGTAGCTCTTAACACAATATATAACTGTCACTTACATAAAGGTTATCTTAAGTTGAATTTATTCAGACATGAAAAGAATATGAAACATGCAAGGGAGTTTTGCAGAATCCAGGAATCATAAAAATGCACTTAAGTAGAACCTTGGGGAAAGAAATAATTCATGTTTTTTTAAAAAAAGTTCTTTTTATTCTCCTTTCTCACTCTCGGCAGATGTTTTACACTAAAATTTGAATTAACCTTTGAAACCAAACAGAACCCTCTACATCTGTCCTAACTATCTGATTTTCTCATTTTATAATTCTCACAGTCATTGTATAGGTATTTCAAATCATTTCCTTGTTTGTTTGATTCTCAAAAAGAATATATTTTTCGTAATAATTACTTCAATTCCTTTCACCTCTGAGATAGTTTATTTACAATAGAAAGCTAAGTAAATTCATGACTCTTACCTCAGGAGGCAATTCTATAGAAAACAAAATTCCTTAAAGCGACAAAAGTGTAACACTTATAAGTTGTAAACCTGACTTTGAAAATTATTTCTGTGGATCTTCTACAGATCCATAGCTCATTTATAATGCTCTAGTTACCAATTCTTCCTTAGTTAATTTGTAAAACAGGCTCTTCTATGGGTGATGAAGCAAATAACATCGTATCATTATCATAAATATATGGAAATAGGGAGAAATCAACCTTAAAAGGTAATAAACATGCAGAAGAGGAATGCTTCAACAATTATGTCATTTTGATTTGGATTAAAATTGACCTGTCCTCCTTAATCACATACATACATACATACATACCTGTTTACTGTAAACATATATATAGGCCTATAAGAATATATATGGAACTGGGAGTGATGTACCCTTGTCTGCAACCATGCTCTGTTTAATTAAAACGGAACATCACCCAATCTTCTCTTCTCAAGCTGCAGTCATAGAAAATTATCTGTAAAAGTATGTAGATTTTCTTCTTTGAGGCCAACAGAACTTTCAAAGACATTCTCATTCTGAGCTTTCATAAATTCAAACACCCACAAAATCAGACATGAACAACAGAAGCTATTCTCATTTTATTCATGAAACTACATATACTCAAGTGGCTCAGCTGCCTAATGAAAAATATGCAAAAAATTCTCTATTAAATTGTGACAGTCAGAAAATCCATTTCATATTTCCTTTTGTGGAAATGGATGGGAGAATTGGAGTGAATGCAATTTTAAATTTATTTAAAAATTTATTGGTATTGGAAGAGATTCTCATGTGACTTAAGCAACAGAATCACAAACTTACTCTTGCTCGTCAAGAGAATGCTATTATTAAGACTATGCTGATCTCTTCTTCAAGAGTAATATTATAACATCTCCACATATTTTTTTAAAGACTAGATAGAAGCATACATATAGAAGAACTTCCAAAGCTGATAATACATTCAGAAATAGATTTTCAAATCTGTATTTGTTCATGCTAATTTCTTTCCAGCTTTCTTCTTGCTGCACGTCTCCAAGGAGAGAATGTTGTACTATGCTGCAAATATCATTAAGGTTGGAAAGTTTAAACTATGAGATCTAATTATCAGGCCTCATGTTCTATGAACACATTTTCATCCCTAACACTTTCTTGGAGAAATGAGAATCATTTAGAACGATTTTCTTTCTTAAAATGCAGATTACTAAAGAACTGTATCGTCATGATGAGGATTACAAGAAAGTCCACTGATTATAAGCAGATGGAAAAAGCCTAAATGAAAACATTATTTATACCCCAATGGTTAAACTAAAATGATGCTTTATGTTGCATAACCTCTCATCAATTAGACTGTGTGAAATAACCTATGAAGGACTTCATCTTGAGTAACGCTACAGCCTCTTCTTTTAACATCTGCAAAGTTTCCCTGGCAAGTCTGACCGCCTTGTTACACCTCAAAACACATTGTTACATGGTACTACAATTACGAACAGTCTTACTGAAATGCTTGTAAATCCCGATGATTACAGAGGTGAAAGGAACTGAGACACTGATTTCATCCTGTTGCTAGTGCAAGAAGCAGTACCCTGGAGAAGGATCAGATACTATTCCCCACTCTAGTTTCATTTGTTTCAAGACCAAGTGAAATAAAACAGACTAACGGCAATAAATGTTTCAACGTGGATCCATTTTCAAGATGACAGGATGTTCCAAGGGAATTTTACAGGGATTAAATGTGAAGCATTTAAATATCTGTTACTCGAGTTTGGCATTAGCGGCATTCTACACACATACGCGCACACATACACACAGGTGGGCTAAGCAGTCAGCGCAGATCCGCGTTTCTGGCCTGGTAGACGAGCTCTACCGAGGGCTGTCTGGAGGAGGCTGGCTGCAAAAGAGACTGCTCAAGTGTTACCAGATCACAAACTTCTGTTGTGACTGCCATGCAGAAAGACCAATTCCCTCATCCAGACTCCTGTGCTTCTCTGGTGGAGTATCTTAATCTAGTGAACACCTCCAGACTATCTTTATTTGCCTTCCAAGTCACTCCCTCATCCTGCCATCCTGTTTTCAAATGTGCAGTAATATAGTCCGGTGGCAAACACATCAACAGAAAATATTGAGTGGATCTTTTCTTTCTTCTAACATTATAAGAGCTGTAAAAAAAAAATGGCACCATTGAGCCAGCAGGTATTCTATATTCTGCAAAACTAACTTTGCTTGAAGAGTCATCCAATGTATCAATCATTTCCAGACAATATAGTCTGCTTGAATTAGATTCCTCCATATATTTGTATAATGCAAAGAGCATTCTAAAGAAGTACCAAAGAGGATTGAGCAAGTATGAATGAATATATGCCATAAACCTTTTTAAAAGTAATAATTGATATTTTCTATAGCATGGATTACATTTTCAATAGAAGCAATATGTGACTCGCTAGACAACGCTGAAAACCTCGTTTCCTTTTTATTTTCTGAAATTTACCAGTAAGTCTTTTCGTTATTACAATGCTTCGTACTTACTTATGCCAAAATATTACACTTAGAACTACCTATATAATTTTATCTAATTAGAGCTATAAACAATTAGAGACAAGAAAGGACCCCTCTGTAAGGAAGCGGTGTTCTATACAATTTGAAATGACACCTATTCCTCCAAACAATCTGATATTACTTATATTTTACAGAATGCTTAGACCTGATATGACACCATAATAACATAACTAAAGTAAGCTGTCGATTCTGCAAAACTTAAGAATTAGAATGAATTAAAATAAAATCTTAATATATCTATTTGAGTTCCTAATACATCTGTTCAGGACAGGAATGGGATCCCCTACAAGTAAGAACTGTCCAGATGTTGATAGACCATATGTTCAGCTTTACAGTATGCTCATCAAATTGCATGAAAGTCTGAAAAGATATGGAAATGCAAGAAGAAAAAGGAGGAAGGAAGAAGCTTACCCAAATCCTGTAATATTATGACAATGAATATTGCAAAAGGACTGAAAACCTTGTCATTGCTTAGGCACAAAGCAGCCTGAAGCATTAACATAGAAAGATTTTTTGAGAAAAGACATATATTTTCTGAAAATACGTGAATATTTTGGTCATATTGCTCATTGGGGAACATCATTCCCACAATGTTAACAAACAAAAAAACAGAAATAATTAAAAACATTGAGCTGCAATTAAGGTACTTTTTAACATCAGGGCCTCACTAGAAAGAATACATTATTTTGAATACAAAGAAATGGAAATTTTTCGATATCTCAATATTGACATAGATGCTTTCTACTATTTGTTAGAGTGGTACAATTTCGACAAGTAACAAACTATCCACATACCACAAATATATCTTTTCAAAAACAAACAAACAAAACAAAAATTTCCATTATAAATAAAAATAGAAGGGATGGCATTTTTTTAAACAAGCTTCCTTCTGTATCCAAAATAAACAACTTCAGACAAGTAATACAAAATTACTGTGCATATGGCTGGCATTTCATAGAATCACAGAATGCCTAAGGTTGGAAGGGACCTCTAGAGGTCATCTAGTCCAACCCCCCTGCACACGC
>JAWLRI010000963.1:916606-927403 GCA_034781795.1 Crypturellus tataupa | reverse complement strand
ATTTTATTTTATTTTATTTTATTTTATTTTATTTTATTTTATTTTATTTTATTTTATTTTATTTTATTTTTATTTTAAGCATCGCAAACCAGAACCAGACATATCTGCTCAGAACTCTGACATTCCCTGGAGGGAAACAACTGCTTTCCTCCAGTTAAGCAACAAGAGAAATTTTTAAATTCTACTTCAGCAGAAATCCTGCAAACCTGTTATTTCAATACAGTAAAAATGTTTCTATTGGCTTTTTCAGGAAGCTACAGAAGTCACTGTGGTGATTCCAAGAGGGTTCAGGCACTTCCCAACAGGAAGTGGGAAGGTTTGTGCCTGAGAAATGCAGGTCCAGCTCTGCCCTGTGTCAGCTAAATTTTGTTCAATCTGGATAATTTCTGCAAAATATTTTGGTTTCCATGGAAATTTTTAGTTTTCTATTACTTCCTAAAGAGCACACACTTTCTTGGAAAATTCTGGACCTGCTCAGCTGAAGATTCAGCTGACTTCTTTTAGGTAAACATAGTGAGAAGTAGGCAAAAGTTCAGTATTTGAACCTACAGCAAAAAGAGTAGTAAAGCTGGTTTTCCTTTTGCCCAAGATCAATGTATGCTTTTAAGGTTACAACGACAAAGTTCTCATGGTCTTAAAAAAAATAGGCAATGTATTGTATTGGAATTAAGGTGATTTTGGTGTGTTGAATCACTAATTTTTCATAAATGATTTCCAAGTATATTGGCCATGCTCTAACCATACATGGAATATTTCCATATTTTTAACCCTTTTTTTTTCCTCAAAAGGAATTACCTTAAAAATGTCCTATTTTCTAAAACAGTTATTATTTTGGTTCAAGAAAACATAGTACAGTCTTTGTATGGTTAAAGACTATTGAGAATTTATTAACAAAACTGACAAAAAAAAAAGATGATGTTTCTCTGGCAACCAAAGAGAATTTCACTCACAGTTTGCAAGAGGGGTAAGTTGGACTTTTCTTTTTTTATCATCTGCTTCCTTTCGGCACTTTATGTCTCTCTGATATCAATATAATACTGACTTATAAATTCCCCAAAACAAACATGCACATAGCTCCAGGGAAGTTATAGCAACAGAGGTCGGAGAACCCAAGTCCTGAAAGCCCTTACTTGCTGCTTTTAGTTTACAATGAATGTTTGCTTTTTCTTTTCCTTGGCAACCTCATACAAGCAATCACGCCTCGAGCTTACTAATCATTTCTTCCTCTGACTTGCATATAACATGGTAAGTTTATTTCGCTCTTTGTTCCCAAACGTACTGATCCAAATTCTGATCTCATGTATCTTGACTTACTGTCTCCACAAGTTCCACACTCAGTTGTACTAGTGTGACATCCAAAGCTTCTCCAACACCTAAGTATAATGCCAGGAATTTCTGACCCATTCCATTTGTTCAGCTAATGGCTTTTACATAAATAAAAAAAAAAATATGTGCCAGCAAAATCCTTAATGCAGTCACAGAGGCAAAAGATGTCAGTTTTCTGGGTTAGAATATGATAGTTAATATAATAATAAAATAGTAAATAATATACAGGCAAAAGTATTCTTTGGTTGGGAAACCTCTCCACCTCTCTTATCCATACACTAGCTTCCTAGTGAGGATTATTTTTTAAAGAAGTTTACACAAATTTCTGATCCACAAACTACAGTAGAACATGCCTTACCCTATTCAGCATAAATAAAATAACAGAGGACCGTGAATTCAATTAATTCAGTGGCTGCCACCTCGCAGGCATAAAGTAATAATTGGAAGCTCTGTATCACATCATCCTGCTTTATTAAAAAAAAAAAAAAATCAGTATCCAACACAAACAGCATCATAACTTTTATTTTCATCATAGAGTAAATAATGAAGCATCTCTATCAAACCAAAATGAAACAAGAGGATTACCCTGCAGAACACTATCTGAAAGGCACACTTTCCTAAAATTAAATCATGAGATTAGATGAAATAACACAGATATTTAAAAAAATTCTGAATAAAATCCAGGAAAATTAGTAACATATTTAACATGCTCTCCTAATGAGCAATAATTCTTTTGAATACATTTTACAAAAGGGACAAAGTTCGCAAGCAGGAATGTGAACTTTATGAGCATCCATTCTATTCATGTGAGATGTAGGGATAGCACTGATATTCTTTGAGCAACAACCTGACCTGAGATACAGTAAAATCTAGAATAACTCAAATTTTCACTGATACTAACAGGAAACAAATCTGTCTCTTACTTTTGCACTCACTTTAAAAAGACTATTTCTCAATGGCTGTACACTGAATCATAGCAATTGATTTGCAAATTCATAGTAACCACAGTAAAAAAATGAGTTCTGGTTGTAGTCCATTCTTTCTGCAAAATAAAAGTATTATTTTCCAGTCACTCTTCAAAAATTTTTTACAGAAAGTGTAGTGTCACCAGTATGTAATTTAGAGTTATAATGTTTTCGGCTGTAACACTAGAATATTCGCTTGCTGAGCAAAAGTTATACATTGACACAGCCTGAAAATTAATCTTTTTTGGGTGCTGTTTGCCCTTTCAAAACATCTGAATGCAGGTCTTTGTGCATTTAAATAAGTACACTCTGCAGCTATTTCTGGGAAGAACCAAAAGTAGAAATACATTTCCCAGAGTCCGGAATCCATAAAGAGACTGAATTATCTAATCCTTTTACAGGATGGGGAATTAAGCCATTCTTATGGCAATCTTTAATCTTCTGCTGGCTTAAAACCATTATCCCACAGGGTAAAAATTACAATCTTTGTTGGTCCTTTCAGATTTAACACCCTTTCTTTCCCTGTGAACCATTTTTTTCTAAAATTTGTAAGAAGTGTGTGTGTGTGTGTGTGTGTTTTAAGAGTTACATTAAGCTGTTATCCACAGTCTCCTATTCTGAGCAGCAATCTTCCTCAAACTCCTGAGCTTCCTGCTCTCCCTCCAGTATTGCTCAGACACAACTGCTGTTGCTGTTGCTGCAGCACAGAACGAAAGAATCCGTGCACACTGCCATGAGAAATTAGCTTGCAAGGCACATATCAAAGAGAGCAAGGGAAAGAGGCAGGGAAAGGCTTGGGAAAACATTTGGCTTCTAACGTTGCAGGGGGTTAAATGTGTTTTGTTCTGCACTATGTAGGTTTCTGAAGAGAAAAAGAGGTATCTTGATGATAATTACAATTGAAAGGCAGGAAAAAATGTTTTTTACCCTCTATTAAATGGAAACTCTATAACAATTTTCAGGACTAGGTAAAAACAAAGCAGCACTAATCTCATTTTCGAATATGGTCCTCTCCATCTCATTATTGCAAACCAAGCCTGGTACGTGCAAATAAAGTGAAAAGTCTTTAAAGCCTACTATCCAGGACTCCAGAACAGCATTTTTTGAATAATTAGATCCTTCTCCTTCCAGTTCTATGTTTTTACAAGCATGCTGAGATAAAAAGTCAAATTAGCTATAGCTGAATAATAGTTATTGCAGAAGATGTTGTAGTAAGATGTTATTAATGAACAACATTTTATATTTCTTATCTCCTTAATAACGAAAACCAGAAACTAATTCTCAGATAATGAAGTTACAGAAGAGGTATCTAAAGGTGAATTTGGTGCAGCAAATGCCACATTTCCAAAAACAGTCCTATCAAAAGAACAATCTATAATTGTGTATGTATAAAATGCATTGCATGTACAGTCACAGTCTCTTCATGTCTACAAGTAGCACAAACATATTGAATATAAAGTGCCCCTCTCACACAGAAATTAAAGCTATTTCATTTATATATTGATCCCTTAATAAAAATTGCATTCAGCAGCATTCTAATACCTCCTCCCTACACAGTACACACACGTATATATACCTATGCACTCACAAAACTGAAGTCATACATACGCGTACATACATACACATTAACATTCCTCTTCCTTCAAACAGAAAGAGTTCTTCCATTTTTCTTGCACTGAGAGTTGCTTATGTCAAAAAAACCCCTCTATCCTATATACAAGGCCTTTAAAGAAATAATATAGCAGCTAAACTAAACTCAGTGAAAAATGCTTCATCTCTAAAAATACTATGTAACACAAGGACACAGACCCCTACTTTTCCTTTTTCAGAGAGACATATGTTTCATCTGGAAATACTGTTTTCTTGACAGCTTCCTGAATTTTTGTAACAGGCAACACTTTGATTATCACAGCATTTCATGAAACTTCCAAGAGGCATTAAATTATTGCTTGTTAGATTTACCAAGGAGAAAAATCTGGTAAAAAAACAGGCAGAACAGAAATTCTGTGCCTCCTGCGCTTTCTAGCTGAATACTTGATATAAACTTATTGTCTTGTATTGTTCCTTCCCCACAATGGTGTTAAAATTTTGAAAATAAAGAGACATTACTCCTTCTTTTGAGACAAATATTCATGTGGAGTTTTCCATTAAATTTATTAAGGTTTAGGATTAAAAAAATGCTAATGTCTAATGCATTTTAGAGGCCAGTCATTGATCTATGAAATCACAAAAATAATTTGAAATTACAATAGCTATTGTCTATTTTGCATGTAATGATATTCAAAGGCAACACTAATCAGCAAGAAATTGCAATGTTTACAGAAAAAGAAAACTAGCATTGTTACTCTCTCATAACAATCAACTAACCCTTCAAAATTCATTTATATTTTTTACCTGTAATGACTACCAGGACTCATAAAAACTTCTGGGTTATTCTTTTTCTTCAGTGTTTTCCTATTCTTTGGAAAATATTCCAACAAATGTAATTGCAAGTAAAATATATAAGGTGCCAAAGTGACATACCACTTCAAAAAGGAAAGAAAGGGATGAAGTGGAATATTTTATACTTAAAAAATGAGAGAAGACAGGGAAGACACTATTATGGTTATTTAGGGATAAAAGCTGGAAAAACCTATCACTGATCAGACTCAACTTTGCCAAAAAACTAAATCCAGATTATTGGCTGAGCCTTTTTTTTGACAAAAGTAAGGCAAGTCAAAGAGCTTGCACAAAAAATATACTTACTATGAATTAAAAAAAAAAAAAAAAGATTTGCTTCTTAATGTCACCTTTAGGGAAAGGGGTTTTCAGATCCACATAAACAACATGTATACACAAAGCTCTTCCTTTTTATTTTTATTTTTATTTTTTTTATCTTATAAAAATTCTAAGCAGCAAGAGGAAAAATATATTTTTTCCTCCCCTTTATTTCCAAAGTTGAAGAATTTTTTTAGAAATTATATAGCAATAATATACCGAGTGTCATTTGCCTGTTTGCCACTCTTCAAAGGAAAAGATGTAAATAAGACACTTTGAAAAAAAACTTATTAATGCCCGGGTAATAAATTTTTACAGTCCTTTCAATCTTCAAAGAAACAACTTTTCTTTTTTTGTGTAGTGCACAGAAGTCCTTCACTTTTCTGAAATCCAGAAATCCACTGCATTATTCCAGCACTCTTCACATTCTCTGCCTGACAGCGGCTATGCCCAAGCTTAAGAGCATTGACTGGGAAATGCAGGATAAGGTTTGTGAAGCTGGCACAAACTAACAGAAGGAAAAAATAGCTCTTTAAAACAAGAAGTCCAATAAAACTAAGAATATAAAAAGGAAACAAAAAGGAAAAAAGGAAGGAAAAATAGTAACTCATGTTACATGGAATGTTAAGTACACTCTCTTCTGGAGTTATAGTCAATTAGAAATAGTACACAGACAAAATAAATATGCAAGACAGAGAAGGAAAAAAGAGGTATATATAATCAAAAGCTTTGGTGAAATTAGAAGAGTAACACTCATGGCTTAACAACATTCTGTTTATGAAGTCCAATCAGAGAATTTTCCCCATATAAGAGATTTCTGTACTAATGACTTTTAATCTAGAAACACTGTTTCCTCTGGTACACTGAAGTAATTTGGCCTCAGTTTTTAGGAATACTAAGAAAGCAAAAAGTTTCTGCCAAAAGACCGAGTCACACATCACCTTTACCATTACTAGATAGACCAACAAAAATTAATCTTGATGCACAAAAATTTAAAAAAATAATACACATATCCATTCAATTCTCCACTTTTACATTACAATGAGCAGTGTCACACAAGAGATCATATGGAGGGGATCTGCAAGATTATTCTTTCCGACATATCTGTATATTATCATTTACCTATATATGCAAACTGCATGAGAGGATAACTTCATGTATTCTGTCTTTCTGCTGCACAACTAGCGGCAAAATTGTCTGTTTACTTTATACATTTACACATGCCAAATGCATTTGCACAATGTAAAAGACAATAAACATTCAAAATTCAAAATGGGGGGAAGGAGGGTTGTAACCTAGATCAGCCGTTAAAACACCAAGAGCAGGATCTGCATCCTCCCTTCTTCCAGCATCAATGGCATCAATATGGGATGCCAGAGGCTGCCCCTCTCCTTAGCCCCACCGACCAGACTCTGTTCCCTGCTGTACGGTGCAGCACCCTTTTCCTGATGGCTTCTCATCTCCAGCTGCATAATCAGTTTGGATTACACCCATGGACAAGACTGGAGAGGCCATTTCAAAAGACAAGTCAGCCATCCTGACAGCTTCCGCACGGAAACACGAGGACGAAGAGGACAGGTGGGAACAACAAGGACAGGGTCTGGTGTACGGCTCGGACTGAGGAAGGCCCGTTCTCTCTTCCTTCCTTCCTGTCAGGAAACCCTCCAGGAGACCAGCATCTTTAACTGTTTTTTAAATGTAGTCTTTTGTTAGTATTTACGGTTGTTCTTCCTCACAGAGATAAGCACTTTCATTAATTTCTCTCTTTGTTGTCTGGAGTTTCTGTACTGTTGTCTGTGGACAGCACATACAGTAGCATGGCTTGTTAAGCAGCAGTTTCTTCTCTAATTACAGTCATCAGCTTTTCTGCTTTTGGTGGTTACATAAGATCCACTTGTCAAGCTTCAGACACCATTGTCTGCATAGCTCATTATCAAATTTTCCACCAAATGGCTTCTTAATAACCTCCAGTCTCATCAGTATCCTTATGGCTTTGGGATAGACAGATAAAGCATCTCTACACATTTCTTTTTCCCCTGTAAGATTCTCAAATGCCGAAGTCAGATTAACACCAGAGAATTCCTTGACCAAATAATTAATTTCTGTTCTTTTCTAAAGAGATATATCATGGTCACTTCAGAAAACAGTTCTATTCTCTTAACAGTTATTTTGCAATTATTACCAATTTGTAGGAATTAATGTCTTTGGCTGATGTAACTGCACAGAATTTTTAGTTATATTTCCTAACAACTTTCCTCTATCTGATCCTTTTAATTCTCTTCTCTCCTTCCCCATGCTATCATAGTCCCCATAGCAGTCTGCCATGAAGATTTATTTAAAGGCTGGCTGTGTATTTCAAAGCATCCACATATGTTTCTTAACTTTTGCAAAGTATTACCAAGTTTATCTGACTGTGTTCCAAGTATGCCTCGAAGTGGTGAAGACTCTGCTGGGGGAAAACACAAATTATAAAATGTTGCAAGAATACAAATAATTAAAGTTAACCAGCCTTAGTAAATAAGGAAGTTAACTTGAAGACTGGTGGGAAGAGAAACCACATAAAAGGAATCAAAGATACATTTACAGATAGATGACAAGTAAATTCATTCTTAGACAAAAGAAAGATGTCGCAGGGAAGGACAATTGACATGAGAACTCTTGAGAATTTTTCCTGACTAAGTTTTCCTTAGAGCATTTCTAAACAGTAGCACGTACAGAACATTTAATTTATTCTGCATTAGCAACTCAAGTACACAAGTTACTAACCTTTAACGGTACTTCACATCCCAACAGTTTCGTTTAGAAAAAGCCACGTTTACCATCTTAGTCTGTCTATATTTTATTTGCTTATAGTCATAAGCAAATTTCATTTCTCTAAAATGTTAAAAAGCTTCAGGACATTGTGTTTTTGCTCTAGCGGATCTTAGAGCAAAGTATTAATCAAATATAGGGCATTTCAAGCCCACATTTGTATGCAACTAGTGCCCCTTCCCAACACTGTCGTTCAGAAGCCTTCAAGCTTGTGGCACGGTATGTTTTCTATAATCCCATTTCCTTTTTAATCACATGCATCCCCTGTTTTGTATTCTATTGATGTTAAGAAGAATGAATGCAGCCCTTGCACTACTAAAAACAAAAAGCTTCTTACTTCCAGGAATGCACTGGCAAGACTCCACAAGAACAAGATTTAACTTTTGAGCATGGCAGTGGGCATACAAGGCTAATGGGTGGTCTTTCAAAAAAAAAAAAAAAAAAGGCCTTAAATTCATTCAAATGGCAATAATATGTTAATTTTATCTTATAATTGACAAAACTCTTGCAAAACGCGCAATATATAAGTGACAAAAAAAATTGCTTGTGTGTGAAGGTGTCTCATTATGGCTCACGAGTCAAACCTGAAATGCATTTGCTTTGCCTGTATGTGAGAAAGGATTCACAAAATCATGCTGTAGAATCAGTTATCTGTTCTCCAAATCATTCAGGATAGTTATGCCCTTAAATGAAATTTTATTGCAAATACTTTACTAAAAAGTGATCTCAGTTCAGTTTTGTTGCACTAAAATTGCCTTTGATAAATTTCCTGACTGAACTGTAAAAAGTAAACCTTCTTAATACAGCTACTTGTATAGTCCCCCTTTTTTCTGTAATCTATGAACCTTGTTTTGTTCCACCTTGTGAATGATGTCACTCTTTTATTTAGATGACTTAATATGCTGCTTAACTTGCACTGTAGTCCAAGAGTAGCTATGGGAATAACATTGTTCTATAGCTACTTTCCCATTTGAAAAACCTCTTAAAGCTGTTATCCATCTGCATTTCACTCACCGTGTGTGAAACATCTATACAGAAAACAGTAAGCTCTCTGTTTCTTACAGCTATATTCCAGTCAACAACCTCTTTATGTTCCAGGAGAATTAATCACTCCTTTTATTTCTCTTTTCTGTCTCATTATTTTTTTTTAATCATAAGCTGTACAAAACAGCTTGGTGTGATAGCTTGAGAGAGGCCTACATCTTTATCTCCTAAATGACTGGGTGCAGAACTTTACCTTTTATTAAAAATACTGGCCTGGGACCTGATATTTCTATTCATTATTTGAAGAGGACTGGTGAAATTATCAGCATTCAGAACTAGATACCAGTTTCTAAAAAACTAAAAAGCTTTTTCATGATAGTTTGAATTACATCCATTCTCAGTCTCACTTCTTACAACTCCTGAAAAAGCTGCTACTTTCGTATGAGAGATTTAGGGCAATGGAGAACGTTCTGCCAAATACAGTGCTGCAACATCACTGCAGTTTTCCTGCACAATATACGTGCTTTTATTTGAAATACAATAGTTTAATAACAAAATGGATTCAAATCTAAGACTATCTTCATTCCTATTTTGCTTTCCCTTTGAAGATCTTCCTCTGACACTGTATCGAACACTTGTATCAGAAAGAGTACAGGTGAGTTCAAAAGGAAGGTTATAATAGTTTAGTGAAAATCACAGGAAACCAACTACACAGAACATTTAGCAGTAGCTTAAACTAAACGTCAGTTACTACGAAAAGAATAAAGCTGCACTGATAGAGAAAGAGGGATCTAGCAGCTGCTAATATTATCATTAAATTCTGGGATTTGTTACTGATTTTCTCATGTATTTCAGCAATACAAGGGAACCTAAGGAGGAGCTAAATAAAATCAGATGAATACAGCATGAGGGAAACAGTCCATCCAGACCACTATTACCACCAATAGTGTATCCTCATATTTAGCTCATTGATAAGAAGCTACAGAAAAGACAAGACGTCCTATTGCACCAAACTCTACTCCAGGTGCTCTCAGCAGACATCCAGATTTAAACCATATTCTTCCCAGCCTAAAGAAGCCTATATATAACTACAGAGCAGTTGTCTCTATTTCTCAGATAATGTGGAAGCTACAATGATCTTTGAAAAAAAAAAGAAATATACAAATGATAAAAGTTACACAGGATTTTAATGAAGAATTAGGGTGTAACTTTCATAAGACTATTTATCCTTTCCAAGTGAGACTAATGAGGCTTTCATAATTATATGAAGACAGTTTTCACTAATACTAGTGAAAACTGCTAGTGGTGAATCCTTAAAACATTAAAATGAAATCCTCTCAGAAGGGCCCCACAATGTCCAAAGAAATGACCTCTGGAAGAGGAACCATTGGCTGGAGAGTAGAGTGGAGCACTTAAAAAAAAAAAGGAAATATAGCAAGCTGAAAGAACTATATTATGCAATTATGCAAGAGTAAAATTACATCTTTATCTGAGCCAAGAAACACACTTCCTACCATTTGAAACTCTGCCAGTCAAATTTTAGGTAAAAAGTCATACTACCCCTAAAGAAAGACAAAATACCTTCAGTAAAAGTGATCTGATTTAACAAACCATATTACCTACAGAACAGCCACTGCCATTAATAGGTCAACTCATTTACTTCATACAACAACAAAAAGTCAGAAGGAAACATACTGTCAAATTGTACCAAAAAGAATCAGCAATCTATATTGACTTCTATTTCTTTTAAAATCATATTAACAATTCCTTTCTTGATTTTTGAGGGTGACAGAGCCCTGGAATAGGCTGCCCAGAGAGGCTCCTTGTGGAGTCTCCTTTTCTGGAGATCTTCAAACCCGCCTGGATGCCGCCCTGTGCCACGTGCTCTGGGTGGCCCTGCTGGAGCAGGGGGTTGGACTAGATGATCTCCAGAAGGCCCTTCCAACCTCAACTA
>JAWLRI010000963.1:899118-916506 GCA_034781795.1 Crypturellus tataupa | reverse complement strand
AGGCGGGTTTGAAGATCTCCAGAGAAGGAGACTCCACAAGGAGCCTCTCTGGGCAGCCTGTTCCAGGGCTCTGTCACTTATGAGTAATATAAACATATGTCACAAGCATATACTTAGATGCAGGAATTTTTAAGTAAAAGGCTCAACAAGAACCAGCTTTTTCACAGCTGGTCTCCTCAACGGTGACTCAGGCTTTGAGGTTAGGCTCTGTGAAATTTGGCAATGTGAGGACATGATGTATAAATATTCTTCCCTTCCAGAAGCTATTCATATGCGGAAAACTCACATGTTCTCACCTATGTCCGCACATAAATGGTATTTAGTGATATTAACATATAAAACCTTCAAATTTACCTTCTCTATGCTATTTCACCTTTCTTTAATACCACAAATTTTCTCATTATAAACCTCTTTTGGACACTAGTGACACTCATCACTTTAGCTGCAAGGCTCCTAGAGAAAGAATCATTTGATTTCTTATCTGAAAGGAGGCAGAGGAACAAGACCCCTGAACACTCAGTCTAACAGAGGAAAGTTTCCCTCAAAACGTCGCTGAGGACCATAGTCCTCCACGAGGAAGAGGTACTCAGAAGTCTTTAGAATTGTCCATATAATTTCATTATGTGATATAAAGGTAAATTTACATGATAATGAAGGCAACAAAAACATACATTTTGCTGATCGCATTCCATGAAGTACAGCATGGGTGTTAGAGGGGAAAACGGACTTTAGTTTCAAACTTAACTTAGCAATCATTAAAATTCTTTATAATATGTTAATTAGGAATAGAATACAAATAACTTATGACTCAAACAGACTTAAGGTGCCAAACACAACTATCAGAACCGAATAAAATGTAAAAAAAAAGAAAATAGTGCAACTACTGGGAAACAATCCATAACAAATATTTATAGTTATATAAGTAGTGTGTTTATGAAATACTGCATTTTCATTATCTGTATCAGAACTTGGAAGCTATGTGTACTAAGCATCAATCAAAAATTATTTTCTATGACTAGTATTAAAATATTATTTCAGTCACTGGAAAGGGTCAGGCAAGTAATGAATGCATCAGAAAACCATAATCTGGATGTTTTGGAAAGGTGCTGTTGTGTTTGCAGTATATGACAATGAGATCAGTTTTTCTACAGAAATATCCAACACATTCCTAACAGTAAATTCTGTTTTGAAAAGGCAGAATTTCTTGCAAAACATATTTTGAAGCATTTCATTCATAGATTTGTTTTGGTTGATTTTATTTCAACTCCTATTTTGCATTGCTATGCATACCAGAAACTGTCAGATACTATAACCAGCACTATAAATTAGGATCTAATACCTAGGAGCTTCTCTTGCAACAAATATATGTTCTCCATTTCCACCCATCAAAATCCTCATAAATTTACATCTCCCTGATTCTCCTACTGGCAGTATTTATCTTCTTGTGAGTGACATGCCTGTATACAAAATAAAGAACCATTTACTTAGAGGAAAAGACACCCTATTACTTCAGAAAAACATGACACTCTCAGTCACACATTAACATGAAAAATATCAAACGCTGTAGTATTCGGATGTAACTTTTGTCTTGGAAATTATACCTCCCAGTATGAACATTAAATTCACAAATGTCTTCTTGAATAGCCTTCTTCCTCTCCACTCCTCTGATAAACAATTCCAAAGCCAAGGAGGTCACTCTAGCAGGTCAAAAACTAGCTTATGATGCCTTAAATTAGGTAATCATCCTACAGCTCTTGCTCTGCTGCCAGTTCCTTAAATTGCACTGACCTGCCTGCATCAATCCTGTTCTCCCACCATACACACAGTGATTTCATACATCTGTACAATGAATAATGAGAAAGCCTTCCCAGAGCTCGCTCCGTTCCACTGCTCCATTTTAAATCTCCAGGCAAAGAAATCCTCTCATTTTTCACTGAGGTAACACTCTGACAATCCTAACTAATTCCTTCTTTCATGCCTCCTTCCTCTGCACTGTCCAAAGAGAGAATGAGATTGTTTATAAACTGAATATGTTAGTGCACGGCTCTTCATAAACTATTTAAATTTGCTAAACAGCTACATTGTGCCTGAAAAATACAGGCTACCTTGATCAGAGCTAGCTGGAGCATCCCTGCACCATCTAAATTACCTTGCCCTTCTCACACATTACCTCTTATTATAGCTATTCCTACTGCAGGTGTCCCATTCTGTAAAAATAATGAATAATTATCAAAACTCTCCAGTCATTTCTTGGAAAAGCAGAGGAAGTTTCTAAGCCTGGAGTGTCCTCCACATCCTAAATCAGCGCTTCCAATCCACTGGCAGCATTTACTGTTCTTTGGTGAGTGGGTCTTTCTCATCTCTTCTCAATACTTTATGCAGTTATTTCCAGACAAAAATTTAGAGTCCTCCAGATAAGAAGGAACACTAAGGGCTAGACTGATACTTGCATCTCAGGTGACTATTCCTCAGAAATTATACATAGAGACTAAGAATAACGTTCCCCTTTACAAAGGCAGAAAAGTAACATTGCCTAACCTAAAACAAGACATTCTTTTTTTATCTTGTAGGATACTTTTTTTTATCTCATATGCAACTCATTTCAGACAAAGAGAATCTAATGTCTATAGCAGTGATTTTCTCTATGTTAGGTCTTTTTCCTTTAATAATACTAAGCACAATTAACTTTATTATCAACTCATTTTACCAAACCAGAAATAACTGAACAAGTGAATGGCAGTGTTGCAATAAATGACTAATTCACTTTATAACTTCTTCTAAGCCTTACAAATATCCTCTTGAACAAATTATAAAACTTACAAACTTACTAAAAGATATTGTGAACCAAAAAGACTTACGGGAAAAGTAGTATATAATATACGAATGGACTGCCATACATTGAGTTATTGTCTTATCCTACAGGTACGGACAACCAATGTCAAATTCTCTGTTTAACTTCTCAAGTGCAAACATGATCACTTGCCAATCTCTCAGCGGCATGAGAATGAATGAATAGTTATGCTTAAGGAATTCTTGAGGAAAATAGAATCACACCTTAAAATTAGCAGTGCAGAGTTATGTTAACACTATGTGTTATGTTAACCATGTACCACGATGTTAACATGCTGGTTCTCCCCAGTTAACATACCAACATGTTAACAGTATTGTTATACCTCCTACCTTATATATGGACAGTGATAATTGAAATCACTTCTTTTTCATCTTTGCAAATATATTTCTTTTGAAATGGATCCTTACCATTAAGAAAAGTAATAGCTTAATTGCTTCTTTTATTAGGACTGTTTCATTCTTGTTAAATCTTAATTGACAATTTTGACTACCAGGAGGTTATTGAAAGAAAACACAGCAATAGTCAATTTCATATTTTAATAGGTAAATAAATCAGATAAACTCTGACAAAGATCGTCTTGTATACACACAAAGATGTAGAGCTCTTGGTCTACAAAAATCTGGATGATTAAAATATCATATGCATTAAAATAATCTGTTATCAATAATGAAATCTGTTTTAACAAAATTCAAACCTAGAGGCATGAGATTTTGTAGCTTTTCAAAGAAGGTTTGAATAAGCAACAAATAATGAAGGAAGGAAACAAGTAAAGTAGCTATCTGCAATAATGCCCTGCAATTCAGTGATGGCAGAAAGCCACGAGTGGAAAGTAGTTATACTGCATGTGCAAAAAGCAGTTAATGGATTAAAGCAGTACAAAATAATGTTAATATAAAAATTGAGTCCTAATATCATAGAGTCACTGATCTGGAAAATATAGCAATTAAAGATATCTGTGTTTGTTGATAGAAATTTAGGTTCTCTATGTTACTTTTAAAAGAAAATACTTTTCACATTATGTCAAAGCCTCAAGTTTTTGAGAAGTTCTGCAGCAATGTAATTCTTACAACTTCAGTGAATCTAAAACATGTAGGGTCAGCAAAATCCAAAATGAGAATTAAAATAAAAGCCAGTGTTACAGAAGCACAGCAAATCCAAAACCAAGATGTATATAGCGAACTTTCTATCAGAGGCAGTTACTTCAACATGGCTATATTATAATAATTCTACCTATGGTCACTCGAGAAGTATCCATAATTTGTATCAGAATCTCAGAACTGCCTACTCTGTCGTAGGCCCTCAGACCTAGGTCCAGTTTGCGACCTTTCACAATTAAGTCAGTATAAATTCTGCTGGTTTTGTCAAAATGTATAATAGAAAAATGTTCTAGGCTTTGCATGGCACAAAACCTGACTAAAACCACAGGATAGTATTTTACAGCTACGTGGTTCTGAAAAAATAAAAAATAATAAATAATAAAAAAACTTGTTTATAATATTCTGGCCAAAAGTCAAGTCATTAGAAAAAGAACATTTTCTTTATATTGCCTTTCTATTTCCTGATATCTTGAGGCACTCAAGTGTCCCAAGAGGGAAAGACATAGACATTGGAGAAGTAAAACTGTCTGTCCTTTTCCTCACTATCCCCACATAGGTAAAGAAAAACATTCTATTCCATACACCATAAAATGATGCCAATGACACCATACTTACCTAGTGTACTGCTTGGCTGCCACAGAATCCTACTTTAGAGGAGTCCTGTGAATCATGTCAGCCTAAGATACCCATCCAGCTTTCTTTACAAATACTTCTTTACAAATATGATGATAAAGTTAAAAAGATTTATAAACTGCAGGAGGAAATATGGATAAACACAGTTATGGCTTTCACTGGAATCCATGGATTAATTCTAGATGTACCAATTTATTCTATAGAGCAGAAGAATGCAGAAAAAAAATGTGTGGCATTAGACTTACTTCCTTGCAAATACAATTGTATGAATCAAATTTGAAACTATTCAAAAAAAAAAAAAGATACATTAATTCTTGATTATTTAAATGTAAGAAAAAAAATCTTGTTTACAGCGAGGGTGCTCAAGCACTGAAGCAGGCTGCCCGGGGTGGCTGTGGAGTTACCTCTCCTTGAAGCCAACTGAGTAGCGAGCTCTCGTTCATGCTGCTTTGAGCAGGGGGCAGGACTAGATAATCCCTAGCACTTCCTCCTAACCTCTCCTATACTACGACTCTGTGATCCTCTGAAAACTGCAGTAATGAAGCAACAGAAATATAACAACAGCGAAAGTACAGGATCAGAATAGAGCACCAGGATTTTTTCTATTTTTAGACTAAGGATCAATCTGCAGCTCAAATTCTTTATGAATAAATATTTTGCAACAGAATTCCTAGATAGAAGAATGTTAAACTATCCTTTGAGATTGCATATTTCAGTGCTTTGATTCTACATTTTCATATTTAGCCAAAAAGTAAAAAAAATAAAAATTAAGTCAATGATTAACTTTCAAGAATCTTATTTTGGAGCTTTTAAGGATGTCGAAGGAGGAGATTATTAATAAGCTTTCTTCAACAACTCCCCTCCTTTCTCTCATGTGATATTAAGTAGTTGCTCCAGGAGAGCAAGGAGAAAGCAGTGAACATAGAGCCTGCTACAGTGCAGTTCAATGTATAATCCAGTCTATGAAAAATTGCCATTAAAACTCCTGCAGAGGTTACAAATTTACATTGCCTATTTGCAGCTAAGAGGTCTCAAATAAATTCCATGCCTGAAATGCTTATTTTTTAAAGGAGTTTGATGCAGCTGACAGCTATATAGTAGTCATCATCATATGCATTCCTGAAACTTATGTATTAAATCCTATTAAATTTTAGACAGCTGCATCTTGCTAAACTTGCGGCTCAAAAAGAGGAAGCAGATTCAAACTAATGTGTTTCATTGGTTATTATATTTTTATATTGGTTACTATATTTTTAATCTATAACAAAAAAGAATTAGAAAATGCATAGAATTTTTGCAGTTACCCAACAGTTCCATTGCATCATCTTCATTGTCAATATCTTCTTCGGTTACAGATGGAGCTGTGCTTTGGGCAGAATCAAAGGAGTCCTGAGAAAGCATGGCAGCCAGCAGTTTCTTATGTTGCTGCTGTTGCTGTTTTAGTCCTTTGGTCTTTGGCTCCATTTTTAAGCTGTGAGGGAGGAAAGCACAACTTTCTCTTACTAGAACTCTCTACAAAATTTGTCAGACTTTTGTCAAATTACTGTTGCCCGTGATGTCTTCCAGATCTGAAGATTAATACCATCAGACCACAAACAATCAGCTGGTTATCACTCATCCCTGCTCATCAGACATTACATGTCAGTTCATGCTTTCTAATGGTTTGATCGAACAAGCATGGGAAATCTCCTACCAAGTTTATAAGCATTCAATCAGGTCCATAAGCATCCAGTCACGTTACATATACAGAACATATACAGGTGAAGTACTAATTGCTCCTTCACACCAGTAACTGAGAACTAAGCACTGCTGTGGTTATTGATTGTTGACTTGTGTCCCCAACTGAAGGAACGTTTCCAGACATCTGGAAACACACAGAAGTTAGCAGAAATCAGGACTTGCTGCAGCTGCTGGCAATTTTTCTGATTCTTCACAATCCCAAGACCATGGGAGAAAAGTTTGGTGTCCCTCAAGAAGTTGTCCGAGATGCGCTAGGCTGCCTTAAACCATGTTGCAGGAACGTGGATCTCTTACAAATATCTGAAAACTCTTGCCCCAATTTACCTCCACTGCATCTTAAGTAAGTTGGCCTGATTTTCAGATACACAACACATAACCCCCCATTGCTCACAACTACAGGAATGTATACTCTTCAGGAGGCAACAGTGGTTGCTTCCCACTGTCCACTACTGACTGGAGCAAAAACTGAGGTTCATGGTTGCAGTGACAGAAAAATCAAGTAACTCATAGGTTTGCATATTGCATATACTTTGAATACTTGCTATGCTCTGCCTTATGTTGGAAACAACAATACTGGAAGGGGGAACAAGAGCAGCAGTCCACACAAGTATACCAGTCTAGTTTGTCCCATATAGAATGCTGAGTTTTTAAAAAACCTAGGACTTCCCCTTCCAGTAAGCAGAAAATGTACACTGCGCTTTGCGAGAACCATGTACAGAGAGAGTCTGTGGCTTAAGGCACTGATGGAAATAACCCTATCAGTGATCAGTGGCACTCTTATTTCAGTGACACTCTACTCTGCCCTTACTCTGTAGCTTAATTAGAATTAGTTTCAAGAGCTTCCTGGCATGTCACATAAATCATGATAAAAAGCTATCACTTTTTCTTAAAAGTTTTTTGTAATGTTTATAAATCAGATTTTTAAACAAATAATCAGAAACGATATGAATTTTGAATTACTCCCTCCTTTAGTTGCCAGATAAAAATGTAACTGAATTGTTTGGCTCTGCTGGCTGTGAAATAGATCAATGAAAGTAAGCGATAGCAACTTTGCTCTTTTAAGAGTTTCATTTATTCTAATAAAAGCAATACTCTTCCCATTACTTTTAGAGGTATTATGGGTATGCTACATTAAAACTAAATTATCATTACCTATTACTTGCCTTGTATATTTGGAGCACAGCCAATTCCAAATTCTACTAATAGTATTTTAATTCCCAGTAACATTGAATCATACCATGAAGAAATTGCCTGTTATTAACATTCAGATTCACCTTGGTCAATATAGGTCTTTTGAACTCCCATCAGTTTTGGTGTCATCACTATCATGAAGTTCTGCAATTTTGCATGTATTTTGCAACACTGCAAATTTGTTTTTTATATATGCCTTAGAAAACCTGATGTGATGCTAAAAAAGTAAAGAATTATCCCAGATATAAATTGGGTCATCCAAGTATAAATCCATATGCTGCATGTAATTTATTAGTTATTCATTTTCCCTCAAAATCTGTATTCCCACTTAATGACACCTATTTTTCAAAAGCTCCTCAGCACTCACTGTAGTTAAAACTAGAGATACGTTTCCCATGATTCCTTCCTGACATCAAGCACTACATGTTCTCCTTACTCCACACAACCAGGCAATGGTGATTTTGTCATGACACTCAGTAAAGCTTTTTAATTACTTTTAAAGCCAGTAATCACAAGCTTTCATTATATCACAAGCTGTGGGATTTCTCACAGCTTCTACTTCCCTCTAGAGAAAGAAAAATACTGCTTTAAATCTTTGTTACTCGGTACTAAACCTCCGTACACCCTTTCAGAGTTCAGATATGCAATTTCTGTTCCTTCCCATGGAGCGAGGCGATGCACTAACCACTGCTCTCCCTGCATCATGGAACAGATCTTTATTGAGTTTCCTTACAGCAGGGCAAAATAAAAAAGCAGAGCCCACATTCGAACTGCAATGCCAGCTGCTGACTCTATTATTTTCCCACCAACTGTGTCACACAAGCCCGGTCGTCCTGATTCCAGTCCAAAGTGTGGCTGAGGGGTCATTGCTACACACTGCTACTTCTTCGAAATAGTAGTATGTGCAAATTATCCCCCTGTCATCTGATTAAAAGAGGAAGCGAGGAAATTTAATGAATGCAGCCTGTAAGAGGACAGCAAGTGACGGACTAGTTTCTATGGTACAGGAAGGTGAATTTCAATGTGAAAAACACATCAAGGACAGAGCAAAGCAATATCTTAGACCTTTCCAAAGGTAAATTGGAGGGTTTCTGTATCCTTACAAAATAAAAAAGAAAAAGGAAAAATTGTATGTCACAGTTAGTTTTCTAGTTATAATCACAGACAAAGTCTACAATTTGGAGAGAAAACAAGAGGTGTTCAGACAATCAACAGAGGCCCTGCATAAAATTTACACCAATAAAATAAAATAAAATAAAATAAAATAAAATAAAATAAAATAAAATAAAATAAAATAATAAAATAAAAATCTTAAACAGGCTGTGCACCTATGCATGCTTCACTTTCTGTGAGAAAACACCTTTAGGGTGTGGAGAAGGTACTCATTGGAAAAGCAACCACCTCTTCTGTGTAGCAGAAACATAAACAGACTGCCCTCATCCTCAGTCAAGTTGCAACTGACTGCAGTGAATCATCAGAAGGTATCTACTGCAGAGAATGCAATTTTGTCTTTGAGAAGGAATTACCATTAACTACATGCTACTTTTAAGAACAGAAAATTAATTTAGGAAATCCTGTTAAAAACTTTTATTTAAATGGGAATATCTGATTTATCACATCAAGATTAAGAAACAGCTTCTACCTACTGAAGGACAGAAGGGCTTGACGTATCAGATTAACGCTGTATTGTTAAGCATAAGTCCCAATCTTATCAACATACACTTTGCTTTACATAGGAATACAATGGGATTGCAGATGAGTATAAAGATAAAGCACAGGCAAAAGTCTTAGAAGACAAACTAATGAGTCTCATACATTTTGCATCCTGCCACACTAGAAACAGGAATTTAAAAGCCCTTTGTTTCATTCCTGGGACATTAAAGAGAAACCTCTTTTTCACAGATTGTAAGATTTCTAGCCAAAACCAAAATCCCACCTTCCTCCAGGACTGCTGCTATCCTCACTGTCCCACTGTTCATTTTTACTTCTTGGTATCGGTGGTTGCAACATCTCTGCAGCCAGTGGATCTGCATCATTCTCTTCACGACCAACCCACTCTCCAATTACACGAGGTCTGAGAAGGGGAGTGTTAAAACCTGCTGTGTCCTGAAAAGAAATAAAGAAAAACTCTGCACGTTTTTTTTCCCAACCACACTGGTAAGCAGAGAAAGAAAAGAAGAAATGTGGAAAAAAAACTAAATTTATAAACATAGCACAGCACACAAAAAAATCAGAGGCCCAAATAACACCCACAAACAGTTACAGATTATTGAAAAGATTCTCACTAGCAAAATTCCAAGAGATCTGACTATCCTGATCTCTCCCTCTTCTTGCTTTCCAAGAACAATTGTAGAAAGCTGGACTTTATTTAATCCTGTCTTGAAAAGCTAACTTTTCTTTTTAATAAATGCACTAGTCTTAGAACTAGCCCTGTATCAGTTATGTTAAGCAACAGATGCTTACATCTCTTGCATAGTAAACAGCACAATCGCTATGAATTATTGCAAAATTAATAAATAAATCATCTTTGGGCATTTTAAAAGCAACTCTTGAGATTTTATATAATATATTTTTCAATTCTGGAAATGCATAAATATTCTAATAAAATGCATTTCTGAAAATAGTGATCATATATTGTACCACTTATTGGAAGGTACATAAGATTACAAAAAAACAAACAAAATGTACCCGGAATATTCAAAACAATATCGATGACTACATAACTGCATTAGAAATTTAGATTAAAGAAATACATTGTCCACCTAAGTTGTATGGTAAAAGTTGTTCCAAAGTTCTGCTCATATTGCTATGGGAAAAAAATATATCTGCTCATATTGTTAAGGGAAAAAAAAAGATAATTATAAATAAAAATTGCCATAAAGAAATGATAGGATGGGAATATTTTTTTTCTGTTTTAATTAAATTCATCTCTGGGTTAGGAAAGACATTTCAAACACAGTGTTTCTAATTAGAAGTGATATATTCTATTCCTATCTTTTAATGAGAGAAATTTTTAGGAAGACAAATCCTTTCGGATGTTATCCAGTTCAGTATCTCATTAAATATTCCTGCTACAAAATAAGGCTTTCCAAAACAAAGATTACTTAGCTAGTAACCATACCTTCTTATCTTTCTAAAAACCATTTAAAAGTATCTTGCTAATAGTTAAATTGATTCAGATCATGCTGAAAGCACAATCTGAAAGAGAAGTCTCTAAACATGAAATGGAAAAAAAAAATGTTAAGTATTTTTATATGAACACATTTATCCCATTCTACCTACATGCTATAATTTCATTTTGTCCAGAAGAACCCCCAAAAAATTTATCTGACAGAGCCAAATGCAGAATAGCTCCTGGATTAGGCTTACAAACCCTTGTTCTTTTGTTTGTTTTCTACAATATGCTTTTGAGGGCATCACCACTCCCCTCTCTGTATCTTTGTTCAGAGTTCTCTACCACTTGACTAGATTCACTTTTTACACATAGCCATTTCTGGCAAGGTTGACATGAGACTGACAGTATGACTCCTGAAAACTGACTGAAGCTAATACAGAAGAGAGAAAAATGAGGAAAACGGTATGGCTTCAGAGATTTTAGAAAATATACATTTTACTTCCTATGTATTTGCGTCATGTCATAGCCAGGTAAAGTAAATTAGATGAGAGTGGCCTATGTCACATGATAGATATAAGCCTGACTACCACCTACACACCTACAAAAATGAAGATTATTCCACTGCACAAAATACCATTATTGCAGCAGATGCCTGTATTAGTCACCTTAACTAAGAATCCTTTGGCCCCTTCTCTTCCTGCTACTTTAACTACTTGGGCCCCTTCCTTTCTCCATGGGATAATATTTAAACAATGAATGAAAACTAGATGTCGGTGCTAGTTAAACCTGCATCTATTTGCAGTTTCAATTGTGCTAAAAGCTATTAGTCCTGTAAAAGGAAAGTGCGGTGCACTTAAAGATTTGCCTTTTTTTTTCAGAACCACAGCCTTTCGTTGACACTGTACACTGTGCTAATAACATAAGAATAAATAAACCATTAATCATACCTTGTTATGCTGATTTCTTTTCTAAACATTGTACGGACTAGACCATCCTCTACAGTAGCACTTTCAAGCTCTGTTTAATAGAAGTGTAAAAAAGATGTGTCTTGCCTCACTGCATTCCCTTGCCAAGATTTAGAATTTTGTTAGATTAATACTCCACAATTTCAATGATCTAATTTATCCTCTTCCTTTCAAGCACATAAGCAGCCACAGTGAGAACTGCAAATGGCAAATCAGAGAAGGTTCTACTGAGGATACCATGCCATTATCAGACACCTTACTTCCCAAGTTTCGATAAATTCAGATGAAGTATTCTGTCACAGGTAAGCTGATATATGTCTTTTTATTTAAAACTTAGAATCTTAACCATTTTCCAATTTATATCCCCATAAATATCAGAGGAAATTGAAAGTGACCTTGGTATACACAAAAATTTCTTTGGGGCAAGAAGGTATTTAAATTTGCACTGAAATTAATTTGGAGGATTATTTTATAGTGCACTCCAGTGTCTTGGTCATTTATCATTCACCCCAGTGGTTACCAACTTGACATGCTCACGTTTCCTCTCTGTGGCAATCAGTATAAGAAGGGGAAGGCAGCCGAATGTCACCTCGGTGTTGGACTGAGATGTGACTGGGGTATGAATTCCATTCCTGGGAGCACAGCAACATTCATGGAACCCTTCATTTAACCATATAGTAAAAAGCTCCATGTTCCGCTTTGAAGCTGCTCTACAATCAAAAGAAACTTTGAGCATAATTTTCTTTTTTGATGCTTTAGACATTTTCTTTTATTAATTAGTACTGGCCTTCATTGTAGACCAATGTTAATGTAAGAACATCCTAGAGAAACACCCTAAAGAAAGTACACCCTAGACACAGCATAGACAAAATATAAAGCTTGAGGGCCAAAATGTGTTATGATCATATTCATTCATGCCTGATTCAGGATATCCAATACATTAATGAATGAAAGAAAGAAATGGTTTGGAATTCCATACAGATCCCACAGTGGCATGACAGGGCTCACAGTACATAGTATTTTCAGTGAAGTTCCAATACTTGGAAAATTATGATTATGTGAAAATCTCAAATTTTATTTAAAAACATGTGTCTATCCTTTATATTATATAATGTAGAGAATATATATGATCTATATATTTATATTTGTTAATCCTTTATATTTCCCCCTTTATATTTACGGGGGGAAAGGCTTGGAAAACATTTTAAAAGTATTCTTTACAGAATGAAAAGGTATAAAAGGAATAATCCTTTTCCTCTCCATTCTCCTTTTTAATTTATTTATTTAATATCATTAACTTAGGTCTCTGACTGTGTCAAGAGGTCGTGGATTTGACTTATATCTTGTACGGCCTCATCCAGAAATATTGCCAGTACAGGTACAACTACATAGATCCCATTTAAACTTATTTCTGCACTGCAGTATCCCAGTCACATTTTACTGCTATGTATCACACAACAATTCTGTGTAAACTAGAACTTCTGCTTCCCAGGGAAGTCCTAAAAGACTTAGGAAAAATCCTGAAACTCATCACAAATCAATTATTTTTTTCTTTATAGTTTTTTAACTATTTCGTAAATATTCAGTTCGACAATTTCAAAATTTTCTACAGCAAAGGTGTTATCATAGCTCAAAATCTGTATCTCTTTAGCAAGATTTTTTGATATTAATGAGGAGCTTTAAGAATGCTACACAACAGGAACAATAGTTCCTGTTCAGCGATAAAGAAGGTGACTCATCTCAGGAGTTTGTATTACATTAACTCTGCACTTTAGTCTTAAAATCTGTGAGTCACACATCATGTCTCCCCAATTTCTTTCTGTACACACAGTACTTGCATTGTCAGCTGCTCATCTTATTTGGCTTCCAGGGTGTAGAAAAAGAGGCTGAATCACCACAGAAATGGAACACCACACATTAAAAGTTTAACAGAATAAAATGAAGAAAATGATACAACAGATATGTTTTAATTGTAGCAATCACAGGAATTTCAGTTTGCAATGGTATCAGTGAAATTCTGAAATGTCTGAATAAAATTGTCCGAAACTGAAAACTTATCCGTCTATATTTTCTTTGTCCTATTTTTTTGCCGTCTTTAACTGAAATCCGAAGTACTGGCACAAAACTAATAACAGAAGCTATTTGACTTGAATATTTATTTCAAGTCTTAATTGACTTGACATTTAAATTAAATGCCCCTTCACAAAAGTGATTGTAGTTGAGAGTAAACTGGTTTTCCAAATCCAGATGCTCGAGTATCTAAGCAAGCAAGTAGTTAACTAGATTATCTGGAGAAGCAGGTATATCAATCAACACCACTGACTAAAGCATTCCTGTAAGAGGCAGCTAGAGTTTACTGCAGCCAGAAAGGGGCTATTTTGCAAACATATAGAAGAAGAAATAAAAATAAAGAAATGTACATACACATTCTCTATCTTCTCTTGATTCAGAAACTAGATTGCAGAAGAGCAAGACCCTTTCCTAATTCCCAAGACTGTTCCCATGTGTCAGAAAAACAAAGCAAGGAAGAGTGTGCAGATGCATTTCTTATTGTGCTTAATTTTATGTCTCACAACAGTTAAGCAATACAAATTTTAGAGCAGAATTCAATGCCGAGTTTGGGCATGCTGTTCTAAACCAATCACTTGCACCTGAAAGGCCAAACGATTAATCCAAAACACAAATTAGAATGTGGTTTGAGAAAGGATTCAGTACTGCTGCAGCCCAGATAAGGAAGCTGTAGTATCAGCAGGGAAGGGAATAACAATGAACTTGGCTACATTTATTCCTGGGGGAAAAAAAAAAGAAAAGAAAAAAGAAACCATATTGCTTAGGCCATGCCCAGGTGAAATGAAACTAAATTAAATACACTGTTAAATTACTAACATACAGTCCCCAGATCCTCTTTGACCTAATTCAAATAGCACTTTTACAAACAGGTCACAGGTGCAGTTCAGGAGTTAGCACATGCAAGGGATCATTCCCGCTGTAAAGGGAGCTTAGCAACATGAATTTAGGTAGTTCTATACAATAGAATGATCCTGGCTATGCTTTATCTCTCGAAACAGAAACAGCCTTTATGTCCATTAAAAATCCCTAAGGGCCAAGATAAGAAATAGTAGTGAAACTACTCTAAGACAACGGAGAGTACAAATCACATGTTTTCAGTGAAACCATCCTGGAAGCCTTTAAAACGAGGCTGGAAAAACAAGAATTTTCAGAGCTCCGTATTTTTGTTTTCCTCCCACCAAATAGCGTTTGATTTCAAGCACACTCACTCTACCTGTTCTCTTCAGAAATGGACAATGTAAATGCACTACTGTAAGGGTGCCAGAGAGTATTCAAAAAATGTATCTTAAGTTTTGTAACAAATATTTTAATTTTAGATTATAAACAATAAAACAATGTGGTAACAAAAAGAAAATTAAGTCTGTTCAGACTGCCAAATAGCAATCAGTGATGCTCTCCACTTAGATTTTCACACAGAATTGTTAAACTTAAAAGCATGACTGATTTTATGATTTTTGAGCTCCTACAAAATGGAAGAGTCATGTCACAAAGGCTCTAGCCCAAAATGTTTTTTTCCTTCCACAAACAGTGATATTTCATGGTTTTTGACCACTAAAAGAAATGAATTGTTTGCCAATATTTTAAAGATTGTTCTAATGGAAGGGATTTTATAATTTTATTTCTCATACTTTTCTGAGTACAGCTGAAAAATGATAGGAAGGAAGGCTTGGATTGTGTATCCCCTGAGATAGAGCCAGATCCAAGTTGAAATGATGAGCACTTGTTTTGCAGTGGCAGCCCCATACGTACAGGACTGTACGGTACTATCCTGCCTGAGAAGCCATGGGTTGTATTCCATAGCCATTGAGGGCAGAAACGATGGCATTTTGCCATGAGATAAGAAAGACGGGGAATAAAAATGTCTCCTCTATTAATAATTAGTCCTGTGCTTGTCACACTTTTTATCTTGATAGTAACGATTTCTGATACCACGAAAATAACCCCAGATTCTTATTCTAAAAAAAGAACTGCTGTTCAGTGCAGAGAACAGGGAAGAAAAAGGTGTTCTATATCCCTGCAACTCTGAAAAAATCGCTTAACTGCTCTTTTGGCATCTTTAGCATTACAGCTAAAATTTAAATTCACATTAACTACGTAACTTCTCAAAAGGGCCAATATGGAAGATATCATTATGTATTGCATTCAGCAAGGAAACGAAGATTGATTTTTATGGATTGTACATTCCTAATTAGATCTAGAGACTACAGAATATTTCCAAGGATTTTCATGCACCATAATAGTTGAGGTAAAGTAATTATACAGTTATTGGGTATAATTATACCCAATAAGCTGACTTCATGAATTAAAAGTATTTAAAGCTAAATGTTCCCAGCAGTACATCATTAAGCTAACTCAATAGATGATGTTACATATAGATGGTATCAAGCTCAGAAGCTTCCACCTGGGCTCATTAAGGGGTCTCTTAAACTGAATGAGATTTTTTCCACAACTGAGAGCGAATCCTGGATTAAACTCTTAATGTATCCACATGTATAGTACTTCTTCAACAACTCTCCATACCCAAATTCCTTCTGGATGCAACAGAACTGAAAGTATATCAGGACAGAGAAATGTATTTCTCATTGCCTTAAATTACCATTACTATCTCTCTGGTTTTATTGTTCATTAGGCATACAGTGAATCTTACCTTATCAAGTTCATCAGAAATTGCAATGCCTGAAAACAAAGCAGATTTACAAATTTTAGAAATTTCAGAAATTTCTTTCTAGAAATATTTTATTACAATAATTAATGTTTAATCTGAAAAGTTTATACATTGTTCTCTGTAGACAGCTGAACCACACAATAAATCATATTTTGTTCCTTAGTGAAACTGCCCATATACACTCAATACACTGCCCAATACACTCTTTAACTCTCCTCCGCTGCAATAAAATCAAAAAGAATTTCCAAAAAAAAAAAAAGGAATAAAGGAATTGGAAGCAACACAGGTGTGTTACAAAAGTGGTAATAAGTCATCAAGCCTAAGTATACTTGTACCTGCTTTTGAAAGTTAATTAAGCAACTTCATATTTGCAAATGGACATATAAATATGCAAATCTCGCTCTGAGCAGCATATGAAATAGTATCTGGTAAGTACAGGGAAACATGGGAACGGCTCTTCTCTCTTTTTCCACGGTTCAAAGTAGAAACAACTCTATGAAAACTGATAGAATTAAAGCTAGAGGAGGAAATCTCAAAGTAAAATTTTGTAACATAATGCAAAACAGTTGTTCTCAATACGCTAAAGAAGATCTTGTTTATTTGCTCTTCTTTCGTCCTTTCTGCTGATGCTTGCCTGAGGCTTTCCTATGTTTGCTTTCATCAAGTCATATAACCTTTTTTTACCAATGACTATTCGTTGGCACATTAGATACTCACAGCTGGTCTCAGAACTTATGACACATCTACGTGCCTCAGCCATGTCATATGGCCTGATGAAGTAATCACATTTTTAACGTGTTCATGCTGAAAATTTTGATTTACCCAGAGCAAACCATTTCTAAAGTTTAATAAGAAATATTTCTAGGATAGAACTTCAATTCAAAAAGCATTTCCTGATGGTTGAAGTGCTTATAAAAACACACATTTAGAGGAAGAACATATTCTTAAAAGTTCTTTTCTAATTCATATGATGTTATCAAGACCTCTTGTTCTAAGGAACACAAGAGGTGATATCTCAGAATATGTAATATCAGCTGAACTGAGAGTTAATCTTTCTAAAA
>JAWLRI010000963.1:853395-899018 GCA_034781795.1 Crypturellus tataupa | reverse complement strand
AGCTGGTCTCAGAACTTATGACACATCTACGTGCCTCAGCCATGTCATATGGCCTGATGAAGTAATCACATTTTTAATGTGTTCATGCTGAAAATTTTGATTTACCCAGAGCAAACCATTTCTAAGGTTTAATAAGAAATACTTCTAGGATAGAACTTCAATTCAAAAAGCATTTCCTGATGGCTGAAGTGCTTATAAAAACACACATTTACAGGAAGAATATATTCTTAAAAGTTCTCTTCTAATTCATATGATGTTATCAAGACATCTTGTTCTAAGGAACACAAGAGGTGATATCTCAGAATATGTAATATCAGCTGAACTGAGAGTTAATCTTTCTAAAAATCATACTAATGATTGCAGAAGTACAAGCCTATTTCTTAAACATTTTCATTCCTAATTTTTGATACAGCATAACTACATGAATTATTTTTTTAATCACTGTTCTTTTAATCATTTGCTATATATTGTTAATTCTCAGTTGGCTTCCTTACACTATTTTTTGTGTGCTAACAGAGTTGTAATTAGCATTTTAAGACTTGATCAACACAGAAGATATGCCAGTAGTTAAAAGAATATTTTCAGTCATGCAGCATTTATCAAGTAGGTTATACTGAATAAACACATTTGGTCTAATCCTCCCAACCTCCACAGCAATAAATCTGTTTTGAAATGAATCTGTTTAAAAAAAAAAACTTAAAAAAATTATCTACTCCAAACACTGCACTAACATCCATACAGTGTGTCCATCAGCAAGTTGCACCAGCCTGAGTCATTCAACAGGACATTAATGTGCTTGAAAGCCAATTTATTCCATTCCCCAGATTTCATAGGCATTAACTAGAGAGCAGAAAATGTTCTCTCTGAGGCAGCAAAAACTAAACTCGAGATTCTCTTTATATCACACTGAATACCTGATATTTAACAACTAGATCTTCATACCACTGGCTGTATTTTGTATAACTGAAGTCAATCCATTTTACAACCATATTCCCCTGTGCCACATGCTCTAGCTGTCCCTGATTGAATAGGGGATGTGGACTAGATGATCTCTAGAGTTCCCTTCCAACATCAACCATTCTGTGATTTTCTCCAAACAGGCAAACTGTCTTTTTGGCAGGAGGTTCCCATGATTTTTAGAATTTTTTTGTTTGTTTTGATATGAGTTTTTTTTCCCTCTGATAGGAGGTCATCTTTTTTCTTCTACTTTCATTTCCTTTTCTGGAACTGGGTCTTTAATACCTGAGAGCTCATAAACAGACCAGTCAGTAAAGATGCAGACTCATTACAGAACACAGAATGGCTGTTAACATTTAAAGTATAAATAGAAAGAGTATTTTTCCTACCCTATTTAATTTGCTAGCAGACCAAACCTGAAATCTCTTCTCATTCTCTTTTTCTGATGTGGTATAAAGAGAGAGGGAAAAAACGGGATTCTAAGGAAGAAATTTCATAAGTAAAATGTGCAATGATTTTAGTATGGTGATTCTTGTGGAGGCCGGTTTTCCGGCCATTCATGAGGCTCAACTTGAGCCCCATTAACATAAGTTAGGATAAGTTAGCCCATTAAAAGCTGGAAGTATAAAAAAGCATACTTTTTTTTTTTCCAAGATCTAAATGCACCAGGCTTGGTGTGTGGCTGCTCCTACCAAGTTTTTTTAGTTTTGGGGGTGGTTTTTTTTTTTACACTTGGCAAACCGACAAAATAGCATAGGTGAAAATGAGAGGAATGGGAACTTGCACCTCTGACCAACAGACAGTATCACAAAAGTAAGGTCTTTTTGCAGGCAGATCACAGGTGAATAAGAAGGGCTCCACTTTTTGTAATTTCTCAAGTGAAAACTAGCAATGAATAATATGACAATGAATTGCAGAATTTAATCTGATACTACTCATTGTATAGAATACCATAAAATTAAAAAAAAAAAAAAGAAAAGAGCTCTTAATTGAGAATCCTAACAACTCAGATGCAAGTAAAGAAACTGAGACTCATATTACCATGTATGTATATGGGGATATGTAGGGTAACTGCTACTCCCTTAACTGTTTGCACATTCTTGACTTTTTCTTAGTAAAATACATTTTTGTCAGCTATTTCATTTTACGGTAGTAATTAACAATTTAAAAAACATTAATTTCTGCAAAGTAATCATAACAGTGGTTGTTATCATCACTGCTTCATCAATTCACAGAATCACTAGAATTTAGAGATTAGTGATTTTCTGAAAACCTCTTTTCAGTTATTATTGGACAACAAATAATTGCTTGTACTCTCGGCACCTTGTATAGTTATTTCCAGTTCTCTGCGGCTTTCATAAGCAGAAGGGAAGAAAACAGAACTATTTATAAAATATACAAATATATACTGGAAAGATAATAAATGTGTGCATATCACCGTAAAAACACAGGCTGCTACAGAGAAAAAGGGACAACCTATTCCATGAAATTATTTGAAATGGAAAGTGCACATAGTTCAGCTTTAGGTTAAATGTCCATACACTAAAAATGTGCAAACTATTATTAACAGTTTAGTCCTCTTACTCAGACTTCGGCCTTTTCTTTATTATTATGATTTAATTCTAATCTGCAACAAGTTCTTGTACCACAGAAACATATCTAGTTTGCTCAATCTTGAATCCAAGAGATTTGTTATATTGTAAACTACTAAGCACAGCTGTTTCTGACTTCCATCAGTTAAGGTGCATTTAAAGTTAAAATGCAATCAGTTAATGCTGAATGTAAAGTACGGAAGTTTTAGGGTTGCTTCATCTCTGCTCTGCCTCAAGCCAGTGAGCAGCAGATAAGAGGGGGATAAGAAGAGAGAAGTTCTCTCTTCTGGGGCACAAGTCTTCTGATGTCAGACATGTGACCTGTAGAAAACAGTGAGCGTGCTTTGCTCTTTCTCTTGCAGCAGCTGTTTCTCTTAGGCATTAATTGCACTTTTATATCATACTATATGATTATAGCTATAGAATAGTTCTGCCATTCTTACTTTCTGCAACGATACGGTGTCACAATTAGGTGGGGGTGTTTTGCCTGCCACCATCAACTACATGTTGATGTAAACCTCACATGTGAGTTTTACAACAGGCATTAGTTAGGCACCTAACTGCCAGTAGCAGTATTTGAATTCCCCTCTTTTGCACTTAATTAGAAGTGCTGAATTTTGACCAGGCACAAGTACCCAGCGCACTTAGATGCCTGCTGACTTACACAGACAGATCCAGGACACTGTTTCTACTTTTGAGCACAATGACTCTCTGCTCCACAAGGGTGCTGAAACAATAACGTAATTGGCCCGAACAAGCTCTCACAGTCCCTTAGAAATGCTCCACCGCCACCGCTCCTGCCATCTGTGATCGTTAAGAAATATGAAGCGGGGCTCCTCCTGCTAGCACAGCCCCTCTTGATTGGAACATTTTTATCCTGACAATGTCTTGATTTTGGAGGAAATGTGGAGTAAAAAAGGGTACTCTCTGACTTCAAGAAAGATTTAGCAAAATAAAAACAATCTTGTTAGAAAATGTCTAACTGACATTTAGAAAATGTCTAACTTCTGACTGACCCAGAAGTAGTTTCCCTCAAATAATAATAAAAAAAATTAACAACAATTTTATCAGTCTTAAAGATACCTAGCTCTTTTATAGATAGGTCTCAGCAAGAGGGTTTCATTTGTTGCTGTTCTCCTGCACCAAGTATAACTAACGCAGTACATAATGCTTTTTCCATATTCAACTGTGGAGAGTGGTTTTTGAGTTTGGTGGTTAAAATTAAACAGCAGAACATTATTTTCCAAATTATTGGTACCATACAAATTCACATTTGTTTGAAATGGCAAAAAGTCATCAAGTCTGTGCCTGCTGCCTCATCCCTGATGAGCTTTACACCAGCTGAAGAACTTGCAACGTAATCATATGCTGTGCACACCTGAAAATATAGAACAAGTATTCCGACGAGAATGAGAGTCGTGAAACTTCAGAGAAATCTACCATTTTCTGCTTGTGTTTGCTCTTTTAATTAATCATATAGAGAGGTAACACAAGAGTAATGAAACATTAGCTGTGTTTCTCTCTTAGGATCTACTTTTCTGTAAATACACAAATATGCAGCTGGCAAGTCTAATGTGTTCCTAGTCCTAAGAAAATAAAACACTGCTGCCTGTAATACACGCCAGACTACCATTAGTTAGCTCAGTGGGAGTTGCAAATAGCTGACGCACTTTTCTAAACTTCCAGAAGATGGCCACAGAGCTCCCAGTAGCCAATTTTCCTATGAGCCAAAGCACTCTGGTTTTGATGTTTGATGGGGTTTGGGAACTAAGAAACCTCAAGACAGCTCCAAATAACATAACAAATTACATTTTCAGGGTCATTGTAAGCCAAGGAGCTTGTGGATGGCTGGATTCCCCAAGTCTCCTAGTGCAACACTTACTTAATTACACGGAGTCATTTACAATTTTCAAAATAAGCCTTATTTTCTCCAATAGTATTTTGAGGATTTCTTTGTGAAGGCCTGTTGAACAGAAACCTCAATGCAGTGCAGGAAAAGAAAGGGGCATATTTCCTTATATGATCAAATAATTATTCACAACTTTTTGTACTGAGCTTCTGCAGAGGGTTCTATCTTGAATTAGGGTAACTTTTTTTTTCCCGAGATATAACCACAAAATAACAAGAGAAACATTGTCATCTACAAGGCAGTATGCATTAATGTAGCATATACTATAGTCACTACATAGGAATGACATAGAAAATATGGATTTACTATCTCCTCACTATGATGATTTTAAGAAAAATAAAACTAATTAAATCCTCAGTCAGTGAGCACTTCTGTCCTGCAGTATTTGTATATCCAATTTTGTGAGCGACTCCAGTGGAGAATACAGGTTTCAGGATTAACTCTGGAAAGTAATGAACTGGAAGAAACAAGTAGTGAAAAACAACATGCAAAGTAGTTACTGAATATTCTTGTCCAGACCCTCTGCTATGCCAAGATGCTGCTTTTCTCCGCAAAAAGAGAACAAACACTATCGAATCTTGCAGACTGCAGTAGGTTGGAGTAAGGTGGGTAGCTCATGCACTGGCTGCCATGGATGGAGTCATGAAACGCTGCCTCTGGAACGCCAATCCCCTTTTCCCATCTGCAAAGCTGGCTGCACAAGCCCTACCTCTGCAACAGCATTAGGGGATATTTTAACAAGCCAAACACTGCTCCAGAAGAGACCACTATAACTCAGAAGCAGATTCTGGTCCTGAGGCTTACAAGTAGATTACAGCAAAATGACAAATACTTCAGCAAAGCTAATTAAAATTTAAAGCATATAGGAAAGAAACACTTAAAATAAAAAACACAGTGATTTCTTGCCCTATAAGCCCTACGTTGTAATTGAATAGCTATAATTATGTCCTCTCTTCATGTTTTAGTCTTAGAAAATATTGTTTTGTATTATTACTCATACATCACACTAAAGGCAATGGATAGTATCAGCAAAGGCAGTATCATATAACAGCTTCAGTATTAGGATAAAATTATCATCTTTAAAGGTCTGATTGAGCTTATCTAAAAATGTCCATCTCAAAATAAATCACAAACATTGATCTCTCTGAACAGAATGAAGGAAAAAACCTTTAGAGAATGCTGATGATGAGTTTTGTGGTTCATCAGCAGAGCACATTTAGGGCAGGATCACAGCCAAATCATTTTTAAGTGCATTTCAGGCCAACAACTGTGTCTGGCTGAAAAAAAGTACATCTTCATACAACACCTCCAAAATGAGGTCACTGATAAAACTCCATGTCATGCAAATGTGCATTTACAGTTAGATCACCCTCAGAATTGCCTGGTTTCAGTAAGAAAATTCATACATTTCTGCTAAATGCATTTGGCACTCCACTCATTTATATAACCTACAACCTATATGTATTTCATGAGTAAGTTCCCCAAGTATAGAGGTTTATTAGTGTGGGAATGTATAAATTAGGATGGGGAAAACCCATTCTAATACATTGCAGAGAGAGAAATAAATGTACTAAAGCAGTTCATGATGCACATATTTATCTTCTAATACCTCACATGCTTGAAGATTCATCTATGAACAAAGAATGTGATTTTAGGAGTCTGTCTATGTAATCTCATCAATTCTTGAACTAGTGCTATCCTTACTGTTACAACAATTTTCACTCTTGTTCTCAAAACTTTTCTTCCTTATGTGAAAGAAACAGAAGATGTGGTCCTAATTTTCATTAAATTGTTCTTTTTGAAAGTGGTGAGATGACACTTGTCTGTCTGAAGCTATGTATAAACCAGGCAACTTCAGCTGTTTCGAACATCATGAGAAGTACCTGTTTGTTAGAGATACTCTAGAGAGGTTTCCAGATTGTTCATTCTTTGTGCTCCCTTACAATATTTCCTACTTGATCATAGTTGGCTGTCTTATTTACTGAGTATTGATTTAGTGATTACTACCTTTTAAAGTTAAAGAACAAATATAATCCTTCCTATTCATTTTTTAGACACCTTAATTTTGGGGGTTCCCTCAAACCAATTTGGATTCGCTTCCAATTATCCACGGTTTATGTTAACTTGCTACCATTTTGTCGGTCTTAGAATGTTCACTGAATTTACAGCATTGTAAATTTGTGTCTTGCCTTTTAACTTTTCATATACACTTGGCCTCAGCCAAGATTCAAATATTTCTAACAAAATATCATTTATCCGTGTTTGTTGAAAGGCTATGCTCAATTATGTGGAAAAACATAGCTATCTCACAGCACAACACATTACATACCATCAAATGCTGTTAAGTATGTTTAAACAGTAAGTCCAATGGGCATACATATTCAATATGCACTCTAGTCCTTAACTGTTCAAATAGAAGTGCAAAAATGTTCACAAAGCAGCCAAACTTCACACTCGTTTTGCAGCAGTCTTCTTTTTGATTTAGTCCTCCCTTATATTCACTTTATAATTTACTATGTAAATTTCTAACTTTTCATCGCAGGAATAACGGGGGAAGAAGACAAGTCTATTAATGAGCAAGATCATTAGCTATTTAGCACAATTAATTCTTGTTTAATATCTCTTTTAAAAGAATTCAAGCCAGAAGAAGAATTAGAAGAGCATGCATTTGAAAAGGAGTAGAACTTTTCTTATTTGTGATTAGCAGGATAAGAAGAATGATGGCAATAAATGAGACATACCTTGTGTTTGGAGAAGACAACATGAATACTGTCTCATAAATAAAAAATAAAAAATCTCTCCTATATAGTTGACTTGACAGCTCAAAATGCATTACAATCATCACGAGTCATTAGAGAAACTAACAAATCTCAGTTTTCCCATATTGATATAGCTGGAGCTCTAGGAAATGGTCACTAAGTTCCAAAGCATTTGGCCAATAATTATGGCAATATCCATCTCCAGGATCTTGATACTGTTTAAGATAATTTTAACTTTGAGTGTGAAGTCACTCGTGGCTTCTGAGATACTGGACCTACTGGAGCACAGAATTACTCAAAATTATATTATATCGTCTTGAGAATTGTGAAAGGAAGGAGGAAGCTAGTTTCAACCACTAGAAGGACTGAGCATAAAACAGACCAAAATATCTAAGTGCTTGAGCCTCACCAGCTAGAGCTTTCAGATAATTTTAGTTTTCTACGAAGTGCACAGGTTCCTCTAAAAGTGAAGAGCTATACGTACGAAAGATGAAACAATAGAAACTGGAGTTTAAAGCACAGGTTGTGTCAGCTACACAATGGGAAATGAAGTCTGTGGAGTCTGGAAATGTTATAGCACGATCTTTAAAAATGGAAATGCAGTCCAGGACTTGCTGGAAAATTCACTTAACTTCAAAAGTCTGCCTTTATGCTCTACTCTTCCCTGTTCAGTTACTGAAGAGTGAGATTACAGGATGCTGTAAAAAGCCATTGATGCCGTGTTGTGATCATTCACCCTCTCAGGTTTTTGTTGATCCAGCTGCCTATTCCATACTGCTTGGAATCAGGTTAGTATCAAAAGATTCAAGTTAGTACCAATGAGACTTGTATGCTTCACAGACATACTTGTAAAATCAAAGGGGCTGACCAACATGCCAAAAGCAATCAGCAACACCAGAGAAAGTAGCTGTCAGATTTCGTCACAGTCTTTGCAAAATTCACCATATGGGATGTTTACCACTCAGCTGCGTTTGGGCCCAGCACAAAAATAGATTCATATGCCTTAAACTTCTTAAAGGGATAAAAGTGTCTCTCCTTTAAACTGACTGAGACATTTGTTATATACAAACTTTATTATACTCTTGTGGGCACCGTAAGACCAAGTTTATTCTCAAAATGATGCCCTTTTTTTCCTTCACATTTTTAACATTTTTTATTTTTAATTTTTATTTTAGGTCATCATAATACAGAAGAAATAACAGTAGAGACTGGATTTCTTTCCTGAAACCATCTGAAAAATCAAGAGTACAAAAACTGAGGAACAAGGACATAAAATTTTAAATGAACCTGATGCAAATGTTTAAGTGATACAGTCGAAATGGCTGAAGTGCAAAATGAGTAACAAATATCAAAGAACAAAAAGTCACCAGAAAAGAAATTATAAATACAGTAGGCAAGAACAAAGTAAAATACAGAATTAATGCATCAAAAAGGAAAAAAATAAAATAGTAGCTGATAAAAAGAAAGCTCAGTGTTGGATACTTAACACTTTAGATTTTAAGAGACAGAATTGCAAGCCAGATAAAGAGAAGAACAAGCTGACGGATATTCTGAAGAGTCATAGATATTCAAGATGACAGAACCTGAAATTCTTTCTCATGTACTCTCAAGTACATGACAAACTAGATGAACAAAGCTCTGAACCACCAGCAATTGTCTTTCAGGAATGAAGGAGGACAGAAAAGGGCAAATACTGTATCTTCCTTTTGAAAAGGAAAAGGGGAAGACCTGGGAACTACTAACCAGCCAGCCTATATCTGATAGCAACAAGAATATTCAAGAATTTTGTTAAATAAACCATTTACTAACATCTAGTGGATAGAAAGGTTGATAAGAACACCAGTGACGAATTTATCAAGAAATCACATCAAATCCATCTACTTGCTCTCTCAACTAGGAAATTTGCCTAGTGGATTAAAGGAAGAAGCAGATGTAAAATACTTAAGCTATAATAAGGCTTTGTTTACTGTCCTGGATGACAATTTGATGAACAAACTAGAGAATTATATTCTAGGTGAAATCATTACAAGATATGTGAACATCTAGAGGGAAAAAATGCACTTACAGGGTAGTTTTCAAGGGCTGACTGTCAGATTTGAAATGGAATCATGCAGCGATCTGACAATATTTCCATTAATGATCTAGACGAAGAAATAGAGAGCAAACTCATGAAAGTGAGGGTAACATCAGGCTGCAAATGACTTAAAGCACTATGGGGTGGGTATTAAAGTTCTGCATTATCTTTACAAACTGGAGAAACAGCCTGAATAGAACAGTGAAAATTAGTAAAAGCAAGTTCAAAGTAGTATGTCTTACAAGCAAAGAAATGAGTCACACAAATGTAAAACTGGAATAACTGGTCAGTAGCAACAGTGGATGCACAAACTGGACATAAGCTGCAATGCAATGATGCTTGAAAAAGAAAAAAACACTATTCCTAAATATAGTAACAGGAACTGTCACAGGTGAGATGTGTAATTTTTCTGCTCCTTCTTGGCACAAGCCCAACTGCAGTGATCAGTTGCTCAGTTTTGGGCACTAATCTGAAGAAACAGGGAGGCATAAAGGAAAAGAACAAGACAGTAAGAGAAATAGAAAGTAAAACGTTTACAGCTATCATATGCAGCTTAGCCTACATGCAGTTCAAACAGCCTTAACTCACCTTATAATAAACAAATCAAAGTATATCACTATGGGCAAACCAACAAGAAAAGACAGTGAAAAACACATAATGTGCCATCAGAAAACATCAAATACTGCACAAGAAACAGCGAGGAATGTTTCATTCGTGAAATAACTCTATAAGAATCTCGTTCAAACAAGATTGACCAGGTATATTCATCTCCAGTCTAACTGTAAGACTCAAAAGAGCTACAGTGTCTTGCACACCAGTTGGAAAACTCTTTGGCAAAGAGCAGTAGAGAATGCTGCAAACGGGATTTCAAGTGTAAGGAAGCCTGAGCTCAGTGAAATCCACATTATAATCACAGGGGAAGAAAAACACATATGTTTAAAGTCTGGATGAAGGTCTTTACTCTTGAACTCTTGTTTCTGATTGCTTTATATTTCCAGTTCTGCAATGGAAAAAAATAAAATAAAAGTTCTTTCTGAATCTGTTTCTGCCTGGTTACAAATCTCTAAAGAAAGGTTTGGAAATAACAGAGTCATTTGTAGCTGTCGTGATTATAGGGTTGGACAATGGTGGGGCTGCAAAGTAGAAACCCTAATCAAGAGTGGTTTCAGAATTTTAGAGAATACACAGCAGACAGATCGGTTAGCTAGAAATACAAGCAAAAAGAGCATTATAAATACACTACTGTGATCATTACAAACAGCAAAATTGTCCAGACTATAAGAGATCAACCTTAAACATTTGGAATATTTTGACAAAACTTTTTTTTTTCCCCTGCCATCTGCAAATATATGCCAAAGCTCAAAATGCTTCACAATGCTTCGCAAGATCTTCCATCTTTTATTCAGCTCCACTTCTGATGACATCATCTGGAATTTCTTCCATGAATGGAAGATGCCAGGGTAAAATTTATGGAGAAGAGAAAGAAGATATTTCTTTCTCATTCAGATGTCTCCTTTAAGACTCACACCAAACTTAGTTTTCATGTATCACGAAAGAATACTTGCTGGCTGGTGGTAATGTATGTTCCTACCACTATATTGAAGACGTTTACAGAAGAGATGTATTTCTCATAATCTGTATCATACATATAGAAGATTTTTTTCATCATATTTTACCCAGTAATTTTCAGAGCTACCCCTTCCACAAGGATGCTGTCTTTAAATGCTGTGCCTGCTTGTCATTCAAGGGACACAGTGTATTTTGTTTTATTTTAATGAAATAATTATTTATCAGTTTCTGAATATTTCTTTGAAATGCTTTTCAAAACTGTAAGCAATTAATTGTGATCAAGGTCATAAAACACCTAATGGCTCTTCAGTGAAAGGTCTGAGCCCCATCAACATAGTTAAGGTGTCAACAGTATTTTAAATCATCTAATTACTACCATCCAAAGGAACAGTTTCATTGCTGCATGTTCCCATCTTTTTCATTATATCAGCTCTGGTATTTGATTTCTTTGTGAGCTAATTCAGTTCACTAAGCTGACAAAAAATTAATGCAAAAAAAAAGGAGGTGGAGGGGAAGTAGATTCAGTCAGCATTAGAACTGCTAAATTAATCTTGGACATTCTGGGAACCTCATAAACAGAAATGTAACTGCTGATGTCAGTAAACTGAAAGGAATGGAACATCGCCTTCCTGATACATACTTCCATATTACAAATCAGGCTGCATGGTTACAGTAAAATACTAAAATGAATCAACTTACTGCGAGACAGATTCTCAAGGGCTTTTCCAAGTTTTTTGCTCTCTTGAAGAATATGATTTAGTTCATCAAAATCATGGCTCTCCGGTTTTGTCTTCCAATCCCAGTTAGGATGCTCTATTGACCTTGGCACTAAATATACACAGATATATACATGAAGTTTAGATTTGGCAGTTCAGACACCTATAGTAGAAAAAAAAGCTGCACAATGACTTTACGATCTCAAGAAAGTCATGAGTGGAAATGACTTCTTTCTCTTCCTAATTTACAGGTGGAAATACTTTCTCTGGTCAAAAGGAAATAAAAATAACTGAACAAATGCATACACAGGACTCTTGTAACTGACTCTTGTGACTGAATTATTTGACAGACAAGAAAAATTAATATTGACAAACATAAAGTAAAAAGAGATTATAATAAAATATTGTATTTGGAGGTACTTCATTTACATCAAATAAAAGTGTGTGTCCTAGGGGCCAATATGGATAAAGTGAACATACTAAAACAAACAACAGATACTTTGGGCTTTGCTAGTTATTTTATGCTTAAGAATTATCCTTTTTTGTTGTTGTTTTGGATAATACTTTTAAGTAAACTATAAAAAAAATTTAAAAAGTCATAAAATAACAGTCAATAAAAACAGTGAAACAAAACACATCCCTATTGCTCAGATTGTATAAATCAGTGATTTCTATTTTGATACGTAAAGAAAACAAACTCTGGTCTTTGGGAAGTACGGACTTCTACACACTATGTACTACCAAAATCTTGGTTTAATTTTGAAAGAACATTTCTCTATAGCCGAGCTAACCTCCCCTACAATGGCAGAAAATGAAGAAATCGGTTTTTGAGTGCTTTAAGACCCACAGTATAGAGAGTGGCACTGACCAATGTGAATATTTTGAACAATTCAAGGAAATAAAATAAAAATAATACTGTCTCTGGAACTCATTTAACACATTGTTTTTCCAGTGTTCCTATGCGATCTGTTGCCTTATCCACAAAAAGTAATTGCTGTCTCTAGATGCAACGCTACAGTGCTGAGAACTGCACACTCTTCTATGAAGATGATGCCTAATAACTTCAAAAGTAAGGTCTATAAGAATAGGTCCAAATGTCTCTTAGTCAGTTTTGAAGTTTTTTTATTTATAATTTTAACAACAATGAACTAACTTTATGCTTTCAAACTCCATTTTTATCTAAAAGAGAGGTGAAAATTTCAGTTCTACAGATTGTGTAACAAAAGGTGGTACTTCTTTATGATCATTCAAATTTCAGGGTACCTGTATGATTACACCAGGAAATTCCATTTTAACTTTTGAGTTCTGATGGTCATTACACAATATGCTACATAGCAGCTGCTTTTGAAATTTGCCTAAATGGTAACTGCACGTGGTATAAATACAGGGTCTACTCTGGTTCTGCTCCACAAGGGATATTTGATGTTAAGTCATCCTTTGCAGGTAAGGTCCCATGGAATAAAGTTTAATTTAAGTGATTCTGCTAGATAATGTGATTCCAATGCCTATCAACATACATCTAGATATCTTAAAACGCATACAGATGCTGATCATCTACAATGCAACCTGACCTGTAAAACCCAATCAGGAACTTGGATAAATATCAGGGGAGTTACTATCTTAGACTGCTCTAAAAGAAAGAAGACAAGGCGACATTAAAAAGAACACACAGGGAAAAGAGCAAGAAGAGACACAGGAAGCACTGGGAAGGAGAAGGGAAAAGAGGAAGAGCTTCTAGTCAGAGTGAGAATGGCAAAAATTGGTTCTGCTTTGTGCTCAAAGAAGATAAGCCTTGAATTTCTATTTGAATAAAAAAAACCACAAATAACGAACAATGTCATTTTCTAGTGAATAGATATATTTCTAAGCATAAGCATTAGGATATTAAGCAAGGTAATGACTGGACTCTCCTCAGATGGACAGTTCATAATTTTTCTTGATGCTTCTAAATGTGGATCATATATTTCCTAATTCCTTGTTTTTGTAATCATTAAAAGCTACTTAAAATGTTATGTGATCAAAAATTGTCTCCATTCACAGATCCAGAAATTCAGTTATATACGACAACTTCAGTATTTCTCCTTTTTTATCTTATTTTCTTATTTACTTTTTCAGCTGTATCTCCTTCTCCTTTGTATCACTCCAGCTTGCCGGCAATTTAAGTTTTTTTTTTTTTTCTGTGTCTCTAGCAAACTCATATGTGCACAGACAGAAGCCTCTTAGCATCACCAAAATACAAGCAAACTCCATATAATTTAATACAGTAAAACCAAGTAAAAAGATGCCTAAGTCTTAGAATTTCTGTTTTGCAGGAAATTACAATAACTGTAATTTGATTGATGTGAATTTGAAACATGCTGTATTTTTCAAAATACCACAGAGATGGAGATTTTGATAAATTATATGATTTCAAAACAAAATGCATCTTGGGACCAATGACCAGTGCTGAATAGAACAGACATCAGTTCTACTCATCAGCTGTCAACTACCTGATGGAAATCTGTTCTGCATACTGATTAGCACGCTCTGTGTTTCACTGAGCCCTTTTTTGCATTTCAGTCAAAATGTATCAAAACAGACATGCTGCCATGAAACATTTCTGTTTCAACAAATCATTCTATTGAGCCAAAATTGAGCAGAGGGAGTAATGCAGAATTAGAACTGACTAGAATTTTACTGCTTCTAGAGAATATTTTTTTCACACGTAGCTACTATTGGTCCAAGTAACAAGGACACTAAAACTAAAATCTTTGTTCCATCCTGTGATTTTTGTCTCTTCTTTCAAGGTTCATTTTTAGTGCACATACCAACCTTTCAAAACATAAATGTATATCTTCCCAACTATGAGATCAATTAAATACCGGCCGTTTTCAAACAGATAGCATTGTGTGAAGCATGCAGAACTCTACACAAACCTATGATCAACCTATGACCTATCAAATCAACCTATGATTTAATGAAAGCAGTCTTGTGTGTAAAATCTGTCATGCACCATTTCCACTCATATCTCACTAAAGATATAAGTAACATCCATTCATAATATTCCAATTTTCCTTTTCCTTTATTAGACTCAGTCATTCCTCAAAATCATCATGTCAGTATTTTAAATCCCCCATCATATTACCTGGTTCAACTTCATCCCTTTTATTTGAGAGATTTACACAATCCTATGCCTTGAAATTCTGTGACTACAATACAGTAGATGTATGACATCTACCCATAGCATTTGTATAGAAATATTTAGCTTTCTCTTTTTGGAGCTGAGATTTCATGATAGAAATAGCCCAGTTTTATAATCTCATTTCAGAAAACTACAAGATTGCTTTTTTCAGTATTTCTGATTTTCTAGTTTCCCAGTCAATTAATGCACATCAACAGCAGATTCATTCACAGATTTGTTATGAATTCTTTGTCATAAATTAACAGATGATTATTTTTTATTGGATGATAGTACAAGATTGGTGCTGTTTTTATCTACATATACCTGTCTTTTCAAGACATGATTTGTAGAAATAATCAGACCATTTGGTCATTAAATCCCCCAGCAGGAGGTTCATGGGAAAGTTATTTCCATCATAAGGCACCTGGCTGCTTACTCATGCACAGACATGTTCATGGCAGTAAAAAGTCCTCTTTAGTTCTGGAACTATATTTCATGAATACATGGTATGGCCACTTGCATCTCAAAGAACAAAAATACAGGTGTAATTATTGATCATAAAAATACCCATGTATTTAAATCTCACAATAGCATTCAGATTAGAGTTCTTATTGTGATCAAATGGCAAAACTATTTTACAAAGTACATTTTAGGCTACCAGAATATGGGTATATAGTACTAGACTGACTGTGGGCATTTAAAGCTACCAAACACTACAACAGGATACTGGAAAATCTGAAAAGAGAAGGCTGAACTGAAGCAAAGTGAAAACATGATCTGTGGTCTGATCTAATAGAGGTAGTGAATGGATCTTCCTACTAAACCTAGGAGTAGCTAGCTGGGAAGCGAGAATTGTTTCACAAACTATTCAGCAACTACAAAATGTGTTCTTTAAATGCAGAATGTGATGATCTGAAAAATAAATTAATAAGTAATACATATACTAAGCAGTAAAACTCCTAGCTTCAAGCCTCTTTCCTCGTCAGACCACAGAAGAAGCTTCAATGTGTTTTTGCACACATTGGGTGTATTTTCAGATCCATTAGACACCAGGTTTGTTTGAAGAGGGACTGAGGTGGTAACAATGAGAAGCAGGGACTGGAGGAATCTTCCCAGTAAGAAGCTGAATGATTTCTAAGCAAGAGGTAACTTAACTAGGGTCTTGTAGTTACCTTCATAAGGAGGAGTAGTATGTCCAAAACATGCACGCTGCAGTGAACATCAGCTTTGCTGATGGAAAAAATATTTTATTTTATGTTTTATTAAATTCATTCTTCTGATGAACCTCCCAAAGGTTCCCCTGAAATGTGGGTTCTTCTCAGCACTGAATCAACTTTTAGGTTTAAGAACATTTAAACAATATAGCTCTAAAACACGAGCTCTGTAGCAGAATTTGGGGGGAAAAAATGGGCAAGGAAGGAAGGCATGAGATCAGGGAATAATTTAGGCTGTAAGGGACCTCCTAAAGTCTCCCAGTCCAAAACACTGCTCGGAGTTGTTTCATTTAGATAAGGTTGCTCAGGGCCTTGTCTAGCTGAATCTGGAGTATTCCAGCCACTCTGGGTAACTTGTTCACCCTCACATCCTCACAGTAAAAATAAATTTTGCTGCCTCTTTGTCCTTTCACCACACACCTTTGAGAAGAATTTGGCATTGTCTTCTCTATACTCTCCTATCTGATAGCTGAAAATAGAAATAAAATCTCCGGTTAGCTTTCTCTCCCAAAAGGCTACAGAAGCCAATTCCTTCAGCCTCAGTCACCATGAACTCATCAGCTTGCTGGACCTCTGCTGGGTTCACTCAAGTAATCACTGTCTTTAATGTGACATACTCCATATGCCATCTCAGAAGTGCCAAGGAGAGAGGAAGAACTATTTCTGTCAGGCTGCTGGTTACGTTCTCACTAATGCAGCCCAGTATGCAGTTGGCCTTCATCCCTGAAAGGGTACACAGCCATCCCTGGCTCATATTCACATTCCCATCCAATGGAATCCCAAACCATTTTCTGCAAAGCTACTTCCTAGCCAGTCGACCCCAGTTCATAGCATTGCATAGCATTGCATTCTACCCCCAGATGCAGAATTTTGTTCTTTGTTGGACTTCGTAAGGTTTCTGTCAGCTGATCTCTCCAGCCTGATGCTGTTCCTCTGAAGAGCAGTCCTGCCATCCAGGTTTATCCAGCATACCAACCATTCCGCATAAAATGCGTTTATCTAAAAACCTGGTGACAGCACACACTATCCAGGTCATTGTCCAGGTCATTAATAAAGACTTTTAAATAGTACCAGTTCCAGTACTAGACTTTTAAGGATACTGCTAGTGACAGGCTTACAGTTAAACTAGTTATTAAAAACAGCCAAGTAAACTTGTTGTCCACTTTTCCAGGCCATAGCTCAACAATTTAGTTATAAGGATACCATGAGAGACCATGTCAAAGTCAATACCTTGCTAAAGTCAAGGTATTAAAAGTTCACAACTCGCCTCTGCAACACAGAGCCAGGCACTTCATTGTAAAGGGCAATCTGATTAGTTAGATATGATCTGGTAAATCAATGCTGGCTGGTCCCTCACCCATATTTTCCTTAGCCTTATTTTTCCTGATGATGGACTCATCAAAAACCCTCTTGTTGTCCCATACAGGAAGAGATGACTTATATTGTTCTAGAGAAATCCAAAACCTCTGTCCCCTGGGCACAAGGTTTCAAATTCGGAATCAGCAGATGCCCCTCAACCCATGAACACAGATCCTTGAGATCATTCTTACTAAGTATATATAAAATATTTCTTTGAGTGATGCATGATCTAGCAGCTTAACACATCTCTCTCACGTCCGCTTATGAGATGATGTAAGGACGGCTAAGCATGAGGCTAACAGTAGACATCCAAATGACGAAAGTGGTGTACCCCTACCTGGGATCAAGGCTGAGCACTTGAGACCTGTCGCAGATGACATGGGAGTCACCTGATCTATACCACAGGCCATGAAGTGCAAACACTGGTGGGGAGGAAGAGAACACTTCATATGATGGCTGCAGAAGCTGAGACTACGGCGGAACATTGTCTGTGGAACTCTACACCTCCAGAAGTTGTTGTCACCCAGCACACACTGTTAATTTATGGGCAGGTATGTCCACTGCTCTGAAATTCCACATTTAATATTGAAAGTGCACTAAAGCTCACACTTCTGGCTTAAAAATTCATATGTCTTGAGAGAGGTACAGCAGATCTAGTGACCAAATTTCAGCCTTTTTGAAGCAGGGAATGTGCCTCATGGAGAAGAGAGACACAAGTTCCATTTCCAGGGCAAATGAATAAATCCCAGGATCATTCTGAAACAATACAGTCTTGTTAAAATCTTTGTCATGGGACACAGCTGTCTCGTTTTTTTTGCATTTCTTATGATAATTTATTCTCAGTCAAAAAGGTTAGGCATTCCTAACCTTACAAGATTGATAATCACCCCACAACACGGCATCTCTATGACTTATAAATCTCTCATGATTTATTTTTCCCATTCCTCTGCTATATTTTAACCTATCAAGTCCACCAGGAGATTCACTACTGACTCTGCAAAAGTCAGGAATTTCCCAACTTGTTTTTAGGGGATGTTTTCTATTGCAAGTATACAGTATATCTGTTCTTATCTGCTCGACCTTACCATACTTAGAGTTACTAATTTGTTTCACAATAATAAATAAAAATTTCAAAAACCTACAATATTCTATAGTTCAAAATATAATTTTAAAATTTACTTATGAAAATAGTGTATACATATCTGCCTGTGTGTATATGTGTATATATTGTATAGCATATGCTTGTCTAAAAACCTGATAAAACTCAAGCTTAGAACTAATCTATAACAAGTCTGTACCTTAAATTTAACACAGGAATTACTACATTTTATTATGACTTTCTGCATCTATTTTTAGTTCTCCTGGTCTACAGGTCAATGACAATTTTCAGTCATCCTTTTCTTTTCTGCCTTTTCTTTCAGCGTACATTTAGGCTCTTTCAGCAACTCTCAGAGCAGTACTTACTCTGCTGACACCAACCCGGTACCTTGAACAAAACGTGTTGACAACTCATGGTCTTGCATCACCTGGCCCTCTGAAAAATCTATCAGTCAGAACTAGTATGTAAAGAATAGATCTCAAAAATGTAAAATGACAAAGAAAAACATTAAATCAAAACCAGCATCTGAATGTCAAAAAGCACAACAGCTCAAATATTCTTCTATCTTAGCTAGATAGCATATGATACATAATGCAAGGGAAAATAAAGCACGACTGAAACTCTTCTAATGTGTACACCTAGCCATTTCAACTAGTCATACTTTGCTTTTCATTTTAATCCTAATGCAGTAGGAAAATACACAACAGATGTAGAAGGATGCACCAATTAATAACAGACTGAAACTTCCTTACATGACTTGGACTCCGGTGATGGTGGAGAAATGTTGGACACAGCAAGGTCACTCTTTGATTTTTTAGGCTTCTTTGCATTTACCTGCCAAGGCTTATCATAACTTCTGAAATCTCTCCTTGTTCCTTTATTTTCTGTTAAAAAAAATAAAAGCAGGCAATTATTAAATTCATGGTATCACTTTTGAAGGATTAGATAAACAACTAATCCACAAAAGTCAACCTACAACAAAGTCAACTATTTTTGTTCTCTTAATGCTAATTTTCGTTCTATTATTTCTTTGATTTTCTCAACAAAAACATGAGAAATTCATTAGCACATTTTTGGTTAAAAACATAATGGCTTAATTTTTTATTATTAAAAAATCTCTGGTAATGTTTGTTTTGTACCCTGGTGGAGTGCCTATGCTTAAAACTTCAAATTTGATATAAATAAAAGGTTCATTTGTCAGGTAATTAACATTTTCCCTATCAATACCTGAGGGAGACCTATTACAATCTCAAAAAGATTATCAGACAAATTTTTAAATATATAGCCAGCTTTCTAATAACAGCTTATAGCAGCATAGCAGTTAAAATCAGAGTGGTATTTTTTCAGAAGTTTTTTATGCTTCTGAATATCTACTAAAGTACTAAAGTGTTGAAATGACAGGGTGTTAAAATGTATTATTTTATTAAAAATAATAATAATCTTAATATAACTTATAGGAGAGAAGGAGAACAAGACAAAGGGAAGGAGAAAGCAGAAAGAAGAGCGGATGAATTAAGGGAAATTTAGATGCACCTTTTTCTCACTGACATGGGGCTGCTTCCATCCCTGTAACTCTTACTCACACATAGGCTGACCTAATCAGGAACACACATTAAATCCAGTATACACCGGACAAATAGGGTTTATTCTGCATGCTCAATACTGCAGAGTAGCACATGTACAGTAGGTGTGCAGGCATTCAGAAAATCAGTAACCAGAGTATGGGAATATTATACTGAAGACTGGCCCTTTCCAGCATACAGAACATAAAGGTATTTCAAACATACCTGAAGTTTCACTCTCTGCCCAGAGGGCAGCAGATCCAGACAAGGTTCTCTGAAGCTGACTGCGGTTCCCCTGTTTGGACTGAAGATGATCAATTAGAAATGGGATTGGCTGGTCAGGTGTCTCTGTTATCAGCTTGGTCATCAACTCCTTCAGAAAATTAAAACAAAAGAAAAAAAAAAAAGTGAAATGCTGCATCTAACCTTATACTGGCCAAAAAGGAATACTACTAAAGGAACAGTCTGTTTTCAACTTTTGAGGAAAAAAAGCTGGAAACAGCAATCTTTTAATAAACTGCAGATAGCTTTGCCCTCTTAAGTATCACATATGCAGTAATCCTACCCTGTAGACTCATTTACTTACTAGAATTTACCTAAAACAACCTGAATCCTTCTTGTCTAACCATTCAGGGCAGTGAATAGCTTCTCTCCAACCCACAGCGAAGATTCTTTTGCATGGAAACCAGCAGATCAGGAAAGCTGGGGCATTTCTTAACCCTGCCCAGACACGGAAGAAGCATCTGTTCAGAATATGCACTCAGATCCAGGAACTGCAAAGCCTGCCTAAATGGGCAGAGCCATTTCTTAAAGTCAGTCCTCCAAAGCATGCCTACATCTAACCGAGCATATCTGGCATAGATTTTATTTCTGAAGAGCATTTTATTACACCATGCAGAAAAGGATGCAACACGAGGAGTCAACAGGGCACCATTCCCACTCCATGCATTCACCCTGTCTTATTGCTGTCATACCCGCTGATGTTGGAAGGCTGCAGAAAGAGAGACTCTCTTGCTCCTTATTGCTCCTGAGGTCATTCCTACTCCTTACACGACTCAGGGATTAGGAATAGAGAAAAAGAAATCTGTGGTTTTGTGCTGGGCATGCACACTGAGTTACAATCTATGTGGAAAGGATCCTGATATTCCTATAGTATCATGAGGAACGTGTAGCTGCCAGTACAAAATGAAACAAGCTTCATGGAAGTCAGAAAAATACTCCAACATACAACAAATTCAGAACCAAAAAAGGAGTAAGTTACCAAGAGCATTTATTCTTTTTTTGTCTACTCCTATGCATAAATTTTACCGTAACTTCCATACACTTAATTATGTCTCCCCTTTTGATTTTAAAATTTCATTCAGTACTTTATTTAATGAATAATTTTTTAAATATCAGTAGTTTGTGTAACAGTCAATTGTTCTGGAAAAGAGAGTTAAGAAGGAAAACGAAGAAGGTTGGTATACATGGGTAAAAGCCTGCAGTACTTTAAGATGCAGCAAGGCATCCTGGTCCACTTTAAGACTTTACTTTTTTTTTATTCAAATATGTGTGTAAAGAATTAGACATAAGCAAAAATGAAATAGTAACGAGCTTTCCATTTGAGTGAAATTTAACTTTAGAAACCAAACAGGATAAAACATGCCCAAACTCATTTCTTAAAAGCATTAGATGAAGCTCATCTGTTATGTGATTTTTTTATAATTATCTACAGGGAATCAAAAAACGTGTCTTTGGTTTTTGAAAGTGAAATCCACAGAAAGAAATGAAACTACTAATCTTAGAAATGGCAAAGTGAAAGAGTGAAACTTCATCAAGACTGTCTCTCACTAATACAAGAGAAACCCTCCGGTTTATATCATATGGAGAAAAATGCAGAAGTTGGAGTAATTCCTTTTTGGTTGCTTGGCAATGCTCTAACTGTAAGCCTTTTGATTTTTAACTTGGTAAAATGCAGAATTGGTGACAAGTTGAGAGACAATCTGTCAATAGAACGTTATGAAATTAATGTAGCATTAGGAACGTACAGAACTTCAAAAGTTTAGAATGCCTACATGTCAATGCAGGAATAATGCTACCTGATTACTGCTATCACCGACATATTTGTTATGGGCAGAAATGGTCATTAACAAAAACAGTCTAACAAGATAAGGCTGATTGTACGATTTTTTACCTTGTACCGAGCTATAGCACTGAAACAGAAGGACACTATAGAGACCAAATGAGACATGAGACAAAAAAACTGCTCCTTCAAAATTTCTTCAAGTGAAATTAGGTCCTGTTCAATAGGACAACATCTGTATTTACCAATTGCCTGTTTATAATAGGGACTAAGTTATACAGAGACTTGTGCTGGCTCAGAACATAAAGAATTGGTTCATTCTGTGAGAGCAGTTAGAAAAAATTAAAAGAACGACAAACAGAGGCTATTTTCATCCATCCAGTCTAACAAATGATCTGTACAAATATTGTACTCATAAAAAGAAAAAAGAAAACATTGCTCAAATCCTCATAAACTGCAAATAGTAGGCAATTCAAAAAAAAAAAAAGAAGTGATTTCTGCAGTAAGTCTAAAACTGATTTGCCTCAAGCATTTCCAGAGATGGCATTAAAAGTCAATATAAAAAGGCGGCTCAGATATTACGCTTGGCATTACAAGCAAAACATTACTCTTTAGTATAGTTCGTTGCAAAAGAGGTGCAAAGAAAAAGAAACTGGTAGGGATTTGCTCCTCAAGGAACTCAGTGCAAGATGCCAGAGAGGGTTCCTGCTTCCCACAGCAGGGCTGCTGCGCCTCGTGGCATTTGCAGAGAGCATCCCCAGCACCGGCAGCAGGAGCAGCAGCCCCCATGGTAGCAGCTCTCAGATACACTCTGTTCACAGATGCACATCCGCAGGCAGCTGCTGGTGCATCCTCCTGCCACACACACAGCCAGATCCCACGAGCAGGAGCACAACAGTGATGTGCAGTGGGGGACACTTCTTGCAGGCAGTGACTGCACTCAGTGACACCCCCCCAGGTGGCATTTCAAGTAAATAACCTTTTCCTGCCTTCAGTGAAATGCATATTATACTTTGGAAATATCTCTCTAAGAGGAATTCTCATCTTTTCACCACTCCCCACTAAGAGGGAAATTTGATGTTCTGATCTGCTACTCAAACAGCATCTTGGTGAACAGTTGGAATAACACATTCCATGGTACTCTTACAATACTTCAGAAAAGATCACAAAAGGGTGAATATTAAAGAAGAAAAACTAAAGCATACAACAGGTTGCCGGAACAAGTTATCAGCAGTCTGATCCAATTCAGAATGTGCTAAGTAGGGAAGTTTTCACAAGAAAATAAAAGAGACCGGTTACCCTCACATGAAGCCGCCTCTGCATTAGCAGTACCATAAAAATAGCACAAGCTCATTGAAGCCAACTGAGATTCATTTCAGGATGTGCAATCCAACAGTAAGTTTCAACAATTTCTCTCTTTTCTTTGCAGGCTAAATTTTTATATTTCCTTTTTTTTTCCAGTTTAACCAAATAAGATTTTTTTAATCTATCTTCACAACATGTTCTTCCAGGCACAGTCTGCAGTACCATAACAATGAAAACAGATCGTGTGACAGATTGGGTCCCCGGGCTGCCAGATGAACTGCTCAGCACCCATAATTTCTTTCCTCCTATCTTCTTTCCACTGCTACCTCTACCTTTTGCTCTGTGTCCTTTTGTCTTTCCCATCAGTGGGGCTCTCTTCTGTCTCTTCCCTCTAGTTTCCTAAGGGCTGAGGAAGCCTGGTAACAAAAAGGTCTATAGATACTAATTCCCACCAGAGAGCTGCAGCACAGAAAAGAGGTGAAAGGAAATCCACATCACCGCATAACTAGAGGCTACAGCACTGGGCTAAATATACTAATTTGTGCTTTTTCTCTCCTGTACCATCCTAAATTAGGTGTTGTCCTGAACAGAATAAGAAAAAAATGAGAAAAAAACATGTTATATGAGATTCAGAAAAAAAAAAAAATGGCAACTAACTTCTCCAAGGATTGTACCTTGTGCTATGCAAAACAGAAATAAAAACAGTTGCTTTTAGTTTCTCCTTAAGGACATATTCATATGCTTTTATACTTCCTTTTATTAAGCTACATAAGCTTGACTGCTTTAAAAGAAAATTGCAAGAGTTGATCTGTGGGTATTTCCAAGAGAGAGATTCATGCACACATTAGTAAGACTGCAAAAGATCTTCAATCACGTCTGAATCAGTGACTAAATAAATTAATTCTTTATACAGAGGTAATCTTTCACGATTGTGCTATCCTGAGGTGCTCTATTAGTTATTCAATGCAGGCTCAAATTTTAATTTTCCAGCGACTGTCCATGCATTTAATACAAATGAAACAGTCTTCACAGTCTATTAATCATAGGCCAAATTACAAGAAAGCTCTAATTAGCTATGTCTAAATGTACCTATCCGGATATTAAGTTAATTAAGAGACATTCTATCTGGCTTTGTAATTGATAACAGTAACTACAGAACAATTGCAGGTTTTATTTTTCATGTTATAAACTTCTACACACTGTGGCAGAGATTTTGGCTCTATTACGGTATCATTTCATGGTTAAAATTAGATGCTTGAAGTAGGCGGAGTGAATTGCCCTCACCACACGTCTGTCTCTCTCCTGACCAAATAAAAGAGACTAGATGGCTTTGCTTAGACTACAAGGCTTGGGTGATATTTAGTTCTAAACTAAAACAATTAAATATAGGAGTCTTCACACAGATGTCTGTGGTGATCTAGTCAATGAAGCCCCCGGAGCCTAGAGAGCTGCTCAGCTGGCCGGCAAATATAAGTCTATGTAGGGTACACAGAATTGCTCTGCAGGCTCCACTGACTGTTGAATAGGCAGCTAGTGACCACAGGATCATCCATAGCACCCCTAGGAGCTTGGTCACTTAGACATAGGCCAAAACCTAAACTTTGCTTTGCTGATCACTTCAAACGGGCTGTGTGAACACAGAAGATGTAAAAGCTAGTGAAAAACTGTGTAAGGAAAGGAGGTTTAATAGAGAAAGCTTTTGTGGTTGCCATCTCTAGAATTCCTTTGTCATTTTTTCAGTAACATTAGCCCAAAGAAAACCAAGAAAATTATTTTTCATTTTTTGTTCATAATGGTTAAGAGAAAAGTTTGCAATTCTGAAATGAGAACAGACAAGTAAATGCCACTGGTTCTATCACAAAAATATATGCTGTGTCAATGAAATGGAAAAATATCAGCATCTTTATTACAAAAGCAGCAAGATTTTAGACCTACTAGTGAAATCCATATTAAATATAGACATTCACACCTAATATTCAAAATGAACTTCCAGGCATTCTAAGTGTTCAGGAAATTATCATCACTGTTCCATTCTATGAAATAAATTATTCAATCCAAAATAAATCTCTGTATAAACACTATCCATGTTCTGGCACTATACTAGTCATTTCAAACTAATCCAAAGGTGGAAAATCAGTTGGGGGCAAACCTCTAAAGTCCTATTCAGCTTCAGCGTATGCAAAAATATTACCTAGAATTGACAAAGCCTGGTCAAACTCGTCCTTCATTCAGAGCCCTAGCACTGCTCATTCCAGCCATTTTAGCCCTAGCTATGCAGCTAAATTTAATGTCACAAAACTGCGGTACAGATTATAGCACATACCCTGCAAACAAACTATTTTGGAAGTATCACTACAAAGCTGATGTAATGGCCTGCAGAGCTCTGCTGCAAACAAAATTCCCCCTAAGGAGATGCTGATAAGTAAAACTTCACAGGATGGAACCAGCAGGAATGACTTCAGACATAGGATACTGCCATTCTCAGTCTCAAACTGACTTTATTGTATCTCTAATTGGGATAACAACAACTCCCATGGTAAAATTTGATTCACACAATGAGAATAATAAGAGAGATTCTGAAAACAAACATTTTGAAAGCTAACAGTCTTCCCTAGCAGCTCATGTATTCCATCAAATACATGAAAGCTTCTTTGCCACCAGTTCAACAAAAGAAGAAGCATCTCTGGGACTCTGCTACTAACCTCACCTGGGGAAACTCGGGGAAAACCGAATGGGAACACTATATTCTTTGCACTACAAACCTCCATTGATGAGTTAGCCCTATGTGATACACTCTTGCATGTAAGGTTTGACGAGGCATAAACCGTTCAGTCACACTTAGCAACTCAGGAACAAAAACTTTTTTCCATGGATGAGGTACAGTGGGCAATTCTGAAGTTTCAGTGAGTAATCTCGTGACAGCTTGCCCAACTCTGTGCTGCAGATCATAACACGAGCAATCACTACCTAAAACTCTCGTCTCTTATTTTTCATTTTTGTACCATTTGCAAATTTCTTCCTGCATAATTTAAGTTTGGTATTTCAAATACCTTTGTCCCAAAAGTATTGCTACCCCTTTTGAATTCACAAAATAGCTTGAAACACCTTTGCTCTCTGGCTTTATTATGAAAAAGAATCCTTTCTTCCACTCAGTCATTTTGGACACGAATTCTGTCAAAATAGTCAATTTATTGTAAAAACATTAACTACGCATATCAGAAGAATAAAAGATTAAATATATACTCTCTCACACATATGCTGTTAACAATTTCACTTTTTCTTTCACAGCTTTTGAACACAATAATGTCAATAATAATTTAAATCTCTTTCAGCACTCCTATCTCTTTGCATAGCCATACCTCAACTGAGGTGCTTACCATATCCTAATCTGAACTCTAACAATTTATCAAAAAAGGGATGTTCATTTTAAAGCAGAGCCACCGTGAGCTTTCTTTAAAGCAATATTTAGAAATCTTCACCAGCTTCCACTCCCTCTATCAACCAGTGTAAATTCTACCCTGCAGAAAAAGCACTCCACAGTTTATCCAAAAGAAAATGAAAATGATTGTTTTGGTTTTCTGGAAAGTTGATAGCACCTACATTGAAAGGAAAATACTCACAGATAAAGACTAGAACAGTTTATTACAACCCCGTTTGATTTCCTTAAATGACAGGCCATAACATCTATTGCTTGTCACTGACTTCCCTAAAACCCATTCAGCAAGTTATATCTGCTAGTTTGCTCATCAGCCAAAGTGATCTTACCTCAATTTCAATGTCTTAGGCGACAGAAAAGCCACATGTCCCACTTCACCCTATGAATCACTGCTAGAAGTGTTAAAAATGCTGTGCATTTCCAGGGTCGGCTCTGCTGACTTGCTGACTCAGCTTCTACCCATCCAAAACAGATGGGATTTTTGGAGGGATGGTTATACCAGTGACTAAAGTGATAGGTATCTTCTGTGAATACCACTACAGTAACAGGTATTGAGGGTGTAGAATTGGAAGTCTGAAGAATAAGGTTTTATTTGGAGGGAGAAAAAAAACATAGAGATTGAATCAGCGAAAGACTTAAGTTTAGACTGCTTTGACACACCAGAAGTAAATGATTATAGTTAGATGCATGCTTAAAACACCAAAATAAATTAGATCACTGCTCTGTAACTAAAAAGTTTTATGCATTTCTTTCCAGGTGCCTATCCCAAAAAATAAATAGTCCTTTATTAGAACCTAACTATATAAATGTTTTGAAGATTGATAAAATCCCATTCATTTGCATCCAGTCCAGAATTAAGACAGTACAGATTTTCAAAATGTATGCAACAACAAATCACACCTGTCAGCTTTATATATATATATATAGGATTACTAATCCCAGTGAAGTTAAAAAATGCAAATAAAGGTGCAGAATTGAATCACATATTGGATATATGGCTCATAAATTACCATAAGAAAAGTTTACCAGAAATAAATGTTTATCACCTGTAATTTATCACCTCTAATATTTTTTGCTGGTTCTCACTCTCACAATAAAACAGATTTGCCAGCCCTTAAAGAATTTAATAAGACATGATTTTTTACTTCTTTCAACATCATTCTAATTATTTCTAAAAACCCTGTAGCAGAAGTATGATTTTGATAAACTTGGTTGAGGAATTAAGACTTCAGTTTTCAACAAGTTACTCTTAATTTTCCCTGGCAGAAGAGAGAACAAGGACGTAAGTTTGGAGTTTGTCTGTACCCGATGATTTGGGGTAACACTGCTGAAAAGTCACCTGAACCTCTCCTATGAGAAGGCCACACACTTGCCTGAAGCACTGTTGGTGCTTCACCAGCACAGGGACAGGCTGACCCTATATATACATCCCCATATATTTCCTAATGCCCCTGCTTCTTTATTGCAAATGGGGTTTGCTGCTCCAACATCAGCACAGCTTTTGGGTAGGCATTCCCAAAACAATTTTTTTAAAACAAACTCTTAAGAGCCACAGAGGGCTGATAACCTGCTGCTGTGCTCTCCTCTCTCCCATTTCACACGGCTTTACTACTCTTCCATCTCCTGTATGCACGTAGCATATACAACTGAATAATAAGATTACATTTTTGCCTTGCAGATAATCACAAAAGTGCCTAGTAACAACATGAATCTAATATGCTTGTGCTTGAGAGTCCCCGTTCATGAAAACTGCAAGTTCTTTGATGTCTTGGTGTCAATTCCTCATTACACAAGAGGATTTTCTGCTTTTAGGCAGAAAATCTACATAGCTGGAAATACTGAACATATTCACTATGTTTCTTTTAATTATGGGTACATATGCACAAAATGGCAAATGGATTCTCTGACATTAGGCATATATTCAAGGGAATGCATTCATTATCATTGCAATGACTGGACGACTTAAGCAAACAATATATTCATTATTCATAAAATGCAATCCAAATTCTTCCTCTAAGCATAAAAACATTAATTCCTTCTATTTGTGGAAAACATTTACATGCTCTAAGATTACATTATCATAAATTTGATTTTATAGGTTGTGCCATATCCTAGTAGCTACGAATAGGTAATAAATATCTCACGTAAGCCATTTATCAAGTTAAACAGTTTACACATAACACAAAATGTCTCTTAATATACATGAAACACTGATGTTATAATAAATAATCTAAAGCTTCTCCCCTTTGTATTTCATCATTCTAAATAACCACCTGTCAATATTTTGCTAGTTGTAAAACAAAAACTAATGATGAATAATCACATTAAAAAGGTCTGATATTCTCCTCAGATAATCTTTTCTTGGTTTTCTTGTTACTGAAGAAACACAAAATGAAAATATGACATTTACATATCAATAGTTAACATTAAAAAGTAGGTAAAAACTGTTTTCTGCAAGCTTTTTATATTTCTATTTTGAAAAACATTAACTTTATGCAAAACCACAGCACTATGTGAGAGACGCCGAGGTGGAGAAGCAGCAAAGCACTGCAGCTGTCTTCTGAGCAAGGGTTTCCTGAAGATGTTACTGTGAGTGTGGTAAATTTGCATAAGACTGCAAAGAAGAAGCTGCTGGAGCTGCTCAACCATTACAAATACAGAAGAGAAGGGCAGAAAAATCACACCCAAGACTCACTAGTCAGCTCTGGACACGTCCTTCAGGAAGTTCACTCATGTAGCTTTGTCTACAAGGCACTCTTAGTGTAGTAGACACACTATGGGCCATCAGGTGGTCATCTGCGCAGAAGGCACAAGGAAAACTCCCACACCAGCTACAAGCTGGGTCACACTCCTCACAGGTAGGAGATAAAGGTCTGATCCCTGCAGGCTGAGGAGGGCACCAGTTGTAGCATCTCATAGCTCCTGAGCAAGGCAAATAAGGGAGGGCCTTCGTGACCTTTTCTTCTAACCATGATTTCCAATGCATGCAGGGGATGCACTGGAAAGTATCATGGGGAGAAAGGAATGGTTTACATGTGGACATTCACCAAATTGGCAATAATTGCAGTCTGGACACAAACCCTATCAAGATTGTTCTAGCTAATGTCTGAAAAAGGTGGAGATACAAACCTTTTCCCTGTATGCTAGGGCTCTCATGATTCTCAAGATGCCCTGAACATATGATTGCTTCTCTTTAACTAAACGTTCACCTCTGAAGACTGGTTCCAATATTTCATTTCTAAGAAAGCAATGGTTGTTGTTACTACCTAGATCCATGAAAACTTGTCATTAGGAACTAATTCTTACAACATGTGAATATATATAATGCCTTTCGTCTCAGATGCAAAAAACAATTAAGCACTGGAGGATTCAGATGCTTGGTAATGAGATATAAAACATACACTAATGAGTGGAATGGGGTACTTAGGGAAAATGCAATGAAGGATAATGTAAACAACAACACTGAAGTGAGTGTTGGACTGAATGAGATGGCAGAGAAAATATCCACATCTTTGACTACATCTAATCTACATCTTTGCTGCATACAAAGGTGCAGCAATCTCATGGAAAAATGAGTGGCAAAAACAAAATGGAATTTCTATTTCCAGAATAGAACTGGACTCATACAGATTAGTTTGTGCTTCTCAACCTTAGAAGTCTGTTAAATATAAATGACTACATTTTTGGAAGATTTATAAAACACATTTAAATCTCAGTTAAAGTTGCAATATCATAAAAAAAAAGAAATAAAAAGGAATTAAAAATGTCAGTTTTATAATGCCATTACAAGATCTTTTGTTCATATAATAAAATCTTTGAATGTAAACAGTTATGGAAGTTAGACCCTCAAGTACGGGAGATGATGATAATCTTCCAGCCTTGGTGCCTATGTGCACAGCACCACCAGCTTTGTAACACCAACTTGACACAAGAGCTCTGGAGCTGCCTAAGTCTTTCTTTTGCTTTCGTAGTTATTAAGTACTACAGGAGAGGTCTCACTTGTTTTGCATTTATTACTATGGGAGCAGTTTCACTTGTTTCATAGGGTTTCTGGATCACCATTTTGAATAGCATGCTACTGCCCTTGCAGTGTTGCAATCTAACAATGCAAGTACCAAAACTTGGATTCCAGTGGAATTTTAGCATTTTGGCTTGTAGCAAACAAGTATATGAGACTGTCAACAACCTTTGCCATGTTGGCTTCTTCAGAAAAGGAGAAATCTTGAGAAATCACGTAAGCGCAACTCTACAACTATGAACGGTGAGGTCCCTCTTTAGCTTAGTGTCACTTTTACAAGAAAATCCCATTCAGAGATTAAAGCTTGATTTCATATGGGGCTTTGGCATGATGTTCATTCCAGCATATGAACCTTGCTTATGGAAACTGCTGCCTGCATGCCATCCACACACATCACCAACATGTGCCAGTGGCATGTACATAACCACAACATAACAGATGCTCCATGTTGTTTGGCTTTTACTTAAAATGCCATTTAGAGACTTTCTTTCAATATGGCACCTAAACATACTGAGTCATATTCAGTCTAATTAAAAGTTGCATTCATACACTTTGAATAGATGAATATCTATTCAGATATGTATCTTAATTTCCTATTATTTACCAGTGAGAAACTGACTTGGTCTCATGAGACTTCGTGCCAATAGTCAGTTTTTAAATAGAAATAAATGTTTAGTACGCACCAATACAACAGAGATTTCTAAATTGGAAAGATCAGAATTTGTTGCCAGAATAAAATATGTAAATTCATTTCTACCACAGCAAAATACAAGGGGTCCAGTCATAGCTGCAAAATTTACGCATTGCATGTGTGGCTGGAAGACTTTAAATGAGACTGATCAAGCTAGTTTTAATATAGCATGTTAAGAATACAAAAGGTTATTTCACATAAAAGAAGTTACCTGACTGACTTAAAGCTACTTGTATCCTTTTTTTTTTCCCCACAGAAAAGGTCAGGCCAATTTGCCTTTTACAGATAATGAAAGATGGACAGTATCTTGTCAGAATAATCACCAAAGCCATTGAGGATCCCCGCAGGCAGATACCTGATAGCTCTCAGATACCTGCGAGAACATTCAGTCATAATCAGTTTGGCTCTGCATAACACATACTATGTCCTAAAGGTTAATAAAAATCTCTCCACTTCCTATTTTAAGTAACACTTTTACACTAGTTATTTTAACTAATCCATTGACATTCATTACCAATTATTTATATATATATATATATACATACACACACACACAAGGGGAACTTACAGCATTTTATGTACTACTACATACTATTGTGGGATACCAGCAACTGTCCTATTTCTGTAGGGTAGCAATGTACCATTTATCTTCAGCCTCAATTGGGAATATATGTTAATAATTCCAGTTCAATTTGAAATAAAATCCAGATGTGATTGCTTCCATACGCTTTTAACATCCATCATTTAAACCAAAATTACTTGTATGATTTTTCCTATTAGCAAGTGAGAAGACAGAGAAACCGCTTGAGTGATGTCTTCTTTTTTTCTTAACATTATTTTCAAAGTTGTGACAGACTACTAACACTTTCTGCCTTCATGGATAATCTCCTCATTTCAAGCCAAATTAAAGCAAGATACTTTTTCTGCTCAAAGCAGAGACACTTCTAAGAAAGATATTGCAACATACTCAAACGAAAAAAGAAGCTGAAGATCGGGCCCAGCTCTATACAAGAAAAAAGACACAGACATCCATGGTGGTTTAAACAGTGTAGGCTTGAAGGATCCAGGTTTAGAATGCAATATGAACCACGAAGAACCAGATGTGAGAGATGCAAACCCAGAAACGCTCAGGAAAGCAAATATGAACCCTGAGACCTGTGTACTCGCCGAGCCACCCTCCCCGGTTCCCCACCTTATGCCCACCGGCAGTACCAGGTTCTGTTCTGCCTGTGGAGGTGCAAGCTCCTCATGCAGTTGCTGCCTCATGCAGCTGCCCCATGTCTGTTCCAGCGGCCTGGGGTTACAGAACCAGACTCGTGGTTCTGGGATGCTCCTGAAAAAGCAGACACTTCAGCGCTGAGGTCAGAGCACACACAGACCTCGCGTGTCTACAGCTAGAACCATGCAGAATCTATTAAAGTCCATTAAAGATAGACAGCAAGCTGCCTGTTTGTCTGCTCCTACGAAGAGTTACAAAGCAGGCAGCCAATTTATCTTCTGACAAATGCAAGCGCATCCTCCAAGATCCTGTCACCATATGTATTTGCTTATCTCATCTACCTCCTTGTGCTGCAACTCTAAAATCCTTGAGCAAGAGTCCTCTTCTTCAATGCATCTGGACGATTCCTAGTCCGCACGGTACCTTTCCCTTGCTGAAGTCAGCATGACAACATCACGACAATAGAGCTCTTTGCCAGCTATATATCTAGTTTTATATAGGAGGGAATATCTATTATATTCCTATTGCAAAACTAAAAATATACCCAACAGACACCCTAATATTTCTTAAAAGAGATGAAAACACAAGAATGGCAGACATAATTCAGAAGTCACACTAAGGTCAGCATTGATGTCCAAGTAATCTTTAGCTTTGCTCATATGAGAAATATTATGCTTTATTTTAATCCTGAAAGACTTCATTTGAAAATATGTATCAGCATAGTCTTCCATTAAAATAATCACATTACTTCCATATCCAAACATTAACTCTCTTTGCCAATGCACAATTAAAATACCTTGTGTGGAACCGATCTTTGAATTATTTTTTCACCCACATTTGGCTACTGGAATCACAAAGCCAAAAATTACCCCTAACCAGTGCACGATTCCATTTATGCAGGCCATGTTACAAATGAGAGAGAGATCTCATCGTCATCATTAGAGGAGACAGAAGACAACCTTATTACCCCACTCTCAAGCCTTTCAGATTCAATATATTTCAAAAATGTTTCTCCTTCTCTGGAGCACCATGTGGAAGAGCAGATCCTCACATAGCTCAGGAAATAGAGGGTGAAAAACTTTCACAAACAAGACACTTTCTCCTCAGGGGATGAATGCCCCACAATAATGCCCAGAAAAGAGTACCCCAGAAAAATACTCCTCTCTTCAATAAAAGAAGGGAAAAAGGAGCCCATGTGGCAGAACAGCTTGTCTGTAGTACTCAAGACCTTCAACACTCAGCACTGTATCCTTGCACACACGCAGCAGATTCCCCCATTAGACCGGGGTTGTATTTGTCCCTCCTGTACTGCATGTAATTGAGTTCTATATCTTCTTCATTTTACATTTGGATAAATTTCTTGTTTGTTTGTTTCAAATCTCATTTCCTATATTAAAAAATAATAATTAGTTTCAAAGTAAAAAAAAAAATCAGAGTTAGGTTTATAATCCACTAACACAAACTTACTTTGGTTCACTTATTTATATTTATTATAGTAATCACAAGACTTCTAAAGGCATATTCCATAACACAACTTGAAAGAACTCTCCTTTTCAAAAAAAAACAAAGAAAAGAACAAAAAAAATCCTTCCCAGATCTAATTTGCACATTGCTGCTCATTATCTACCAGAAATCATGACTATAGATTTCATTTTCTTAGAGCTACTCTCACCTGCTCAGCAGCATGTCATTACAGGAATTGGAGGCGGCAAACCTTGTATCCTAAGCACACAAAGAAAAGGGCATTAAGAGACATTAACTAACACGCAAGTGACTCAACCAAATATTGACCAGATAATTTTATCTTTTTTCCTTTTTATCTCTTGGTATATCACCAGAACTTCATGACTCAAAAGTTGAAATGAGATTCACTAAAATCTAGATTTGTATATAAAACTACCGCAAAAAAAAAAAAGCTGAAGTATGTAAATAGTATCATCTTCACATTTCTTTCTCGGGGATTATTCATGATTCGTTCTGTTCAAGAGTTATTGCAGGTCAAAATCTTTACAGAATCTTCACCTAAATAAGCAATGTGAAAAATTACACTAGCTTAAAGAACAGCTGAAAACTGAGCTGCAAGAACAGTTGAATACTGAGCTGCAAAAAAGTCTCTGAAATGAGAGGATGCTGTTGGCCTTTGGGAGAACAAGTGCATTGGTCACACAGGCTTAAGGCTGACATCATATCATGCCCACAAATAAAGTAGGTCTGAGATAATGGGGACAGCTAAATAAATATCAGCTTACATAAGCAGGATGTACTTTCTACTCTATATCTTATAGGTTAACTAGGTTATATGTATGACTGCAATATTAAAGCCATTCTTATTCTTTGTAAAATGCAAGTTTGAAATATGGGAGAGAAATGTATCTGTGTAATAAAAATGTAAACTAATGAATAAATATTCTTGTCAGGAGAAAAAATGGCAATAAAAAAAAAAGTAGCTTTAAAAGATGTCATCATAAATGGTGAGTACTAATATTTGAATTAGCTGGCCTTTGAGGGTGTAAAAGACTAAACGAGTATCTTCTTCAAGCAAGCTGTAGCCGTAAGTGGCTGCTCTCATCACACATTTAAATAAGTATTAGCGTATTAACAATAGAGAACTTTAAATTGTTAGTAAAAGTGATTTTTAGGGAGAAGGGTAGTAAAACTGTACTGTAAACTGCAGTTAGATGCGTCATCTCATGTCAAGTATTTCTCCCATCAAGTCTGATGACCACTAGCAATCCCTTCATTTCTACAGGCTGAGATCTATTTATCGACTAAGGTAATTTTAAAAGACACTCTAGGCTTTTGGCTTTGAGAGCAATTTTTAATACCAGCCAAAGCATTGTTACTCTCTTTTTTTAACTCTTTTTACTAGGCAAATAATGCCTGCAAAACACTTGCATATAGATTTACTTCTCCGGTTCTGACAAAAGAAAGCAAGCCCCCAGCCATCACAGAGATTGCCCAATTAAAGCTTCCTGATGATTTGATTGCTATAATTTTAATGGAAGTCTAAATCTGTCTGGTTGCGAGTTAAGGTTACTCCTGCAAATAGGGGCCTCGTCAGCCACAGCAGAGCTCCCTGTGGGACCAGAACGTGCTGCACGGGCTGCACTGCAGCCAGGCTCTGAACGGCCATGCCGAGCAGGGGAGAGGGGAGGAGAAATCAATTTGTTAAATGTGTGGCACCAATTAGGGGGATTAATAGCGCTAGCGGGCACAGAGGCAGCACAAAGGAAGAACAGGAAGGATAAGTGCTATAATGAGCTCAGGGCCTCGCTGCGAAACCTCCTAAACCATAGGAAAACTGTGCAGAGCAGAGGAGTTTGCAGCCTCGTGCTGATAAACAAGGCAGAAAAGGCACGAGCATAGAGTACCACATCTAAGCAACCAGCAGGGATCAGGGGGAGAAATGAGAAGTCAGATAGCAAAGTGCCATTTCAGGACCCTGGCTACTGTATATTCTATTTCCTCTACTGACAAGTTTTTCTTTAGTGTTTAAGTAAATGTTAAGCTGATCTTTATTTTAATCAACTCCACCTTCTAATCTTTTTTTCTTTTATCACAGGGAAACACAGAAGAAAATAAATTCTCTTGAGTTTACCTTTGCTCCTTTTTCTCCCCTGCTATCTTTCTCCTTCAGGCATACTTGCTTCACAGGGTAAGGAGTCTAGATTAAATCTGTCCACCAGGCTATTTTGTCTTTTTCCTTTGCCTTCCTCTGCCTTGCCTTGCCTCTGTATCGGTAGCTCTATACTCAGCCCTACTCTGATAGCTTCACCATTTTATACACTGCAGTAGGCTGTACCTACAGGCATTATTCTGAATCGAGGCACTCTTAGAAGGAGTTCGGAGTTAGCTCTAAACTAACTAACTAGTAAACTCTAGTCCCTATACTGAGTGAGCTGTAGCTTGCCTCCTCTCCACGGTTAGTCACGCTCAGAGCAGTTATGGGTAGCGCTACATGACAGCAGCCACACAGAAATCTCTGCGCCTGCAAAAAGGCACTCTCATCCTCAGCTTGCACTTTCCTGGCATGCTCTCTCTGTTCTCAATAGAGCAGCAAGGACAAGAATCTGTAAAGTATTTGGGAAGATACACACCCAGGTGCGCATCTTGGATTAAGCATGTCGTGCCCAGCTGGGCTGGATATGTGCAGTTAGGAACCGTGGTTGAGTAGGAGCGTAGAGCACCTACTGCATTTGCACAGGGTGTTTCTGCAGCACATAGGGGATTCTCGGGTATATCCTGATGCCTCAGAGTGCTTAGGTGCTCTGCATAGTGTGTGCACACACACAAACACCCATAAACACATAAAAACGTCAATCTGAGAAATTCCAATAATCCCAGTCATATAAATCCAGTAATCTTGTTTTCTCCCACTCTTCTTCCTCAAATTAAACTCTAGACTTACCTACCCCTTTGTCTGCTACAACACTATGAATCTTGTACTAATGGACATGGTACTGACGGGCTTACAGTTGGACTCAATGATCTTGAAGGTCTTTTGCAACCATGATGATTCTATGATAAAAAAATATATATAATTTCTTGTACTTGGTATTTCTCATTTTTCTGTCATGCTGCTGGTGCATAGCACCAGAATCTTAGTTTAAGGAAAAAAAAAAAAAAAAAAAAAAAAAAAGACAGAGAATCCGGGTAACTAGATAAGGAAAGAAAATAGAATAATGTCTTGGCAAAATAGCATTAATCTTCATCATCTCACCCATTTGCATTTCCTATCATTTCTCACTTTCACACTCATTGCATTTTTGTGGTCCATTTTCTCCTAATCCATCAGGTCATATTCCCCAAATTATTAAATTCCCTCTGCCGCTGCGGTTCCTTCACAGAAAGGATCAGGTTGGGCTCCATAGCCTTCCCTTCCCCTATGGAAAACTGCCCCTTTAAAACGCATGAGCCTACTTAACATGAAGTTAACTTCAAGGTTCTCCTATATAGAAGGAAAATGCGGATCTGGACCTTTCCTTCCCCTCACCCTCTGGCCATATACTTCTACATTTTCTCCGGACTCAGTGGTGTGCTCCTCATCAAACTACACGCAAAGCCACTGAGCTAAACCAACACAACATTTTTCTTTTCTTTTTTTTTTTTTTTCTGCAGGATTCCTCTCCTACTTCAGTCCCAAACTGGAGAACGGAGTACCAGACAACCACCAGTGCTGGAACAGGAGCTGCAGGAGTGGGTGCCCACAGCTGAAGGGGAGCGGGGATGGCAGCAACTGGCTACCAGAGCAGCCTCGCAGCTCTGGCTCCAGAGTGCCCGGTGTAAAACCAGCTATCAGGGGAGGAATGGTTCCATGAAAAAAACCCTCCAAAACAGCTGAAGGAGCCATATTCCAAGGATCCCTCCCCAGAAGAGAGCGCCTCCAGAAGCTAACAAGGCTTGATAAGGCTATTGTTCCAGCCACTACAGAGAAATCTAGGGAGTGAATAGAGTTATTTCATCTGCTGGGTATTGCAGGGAGCTGGCAGAAAGGGAGGAGAGAAAGAATACTCCAGTAAATACACAGAAGGTAACAATTTCTGTCCAGGGTAGAAGTTTTGCAAGAGATAACTGATGGAAAATAGTCTTCTACATATTATAGAGTAGCAAATTTATAGGCATTATTTGTTTTGTAGGGGCACGTCCTGTAATTGTAACACCTTTTCCTCACATGGTTATGTAAGGTTAGGTTCAAAATACAGATGTTTCGCTGGAAAGTATAACAAATATTCATCAAGTATATGTTGTATATGTTGTATAACAAATGTTAACAAAGCTGATACCTTGCGATCTATGTGAACAGGGAAAGGAAAATGTCAAAATAACAGAAAGGCAAAACCAGAGATGCAATGCAACTTCATCATAACAACTCTGCCTGAACATCTTTGGATGAATCTAAAAGCTGATGTTCGGTGAAACAGAGTACCAAAGGAGAGCTTAACACAGCATGGCACACGGGTACCTGAAGTTAAGGCACTGAAAGGTGTCTGCTGCGAGCTTTTAGCAAGGATATTTCCTTCATACTGAGAGCAAATACGGATATTTTGGGTGGCCATGTCGAAGACACCAGTGTGTTTTCAAGTGGTCTTGTACAAACAAGACTTCTTAGACTTCTTAGACTTCTGAATTTTGTTCATGGATGCTGCTTTTCAGCAAGTCTGAAGCAACCCAGCGCACCTTATCAAGAGGCCAACATTTTCCTACAACAACTGCATTTGAAAATAATTTTCCCTCTAGCAAGGTTTCAACTATTTCTCACAGTTTCTGGTGGCAGAGAAGAAATCCCTCCCTCATATTTCATGGCTAGGAATGCCTGAAAAGAGTGCAGCAACATGCAAGGGGAAGAACACTGAGCACAGTACATAACACCTCAGTTTTCTCTGTCTGTAGTACAGAAATTAAGAGTTTGGGGTCTTTGGCCATAGTTGTCAAGCAAAAGACTGCCTGAAGCCATCTCTCAAGCCTAGAGAAAATAAAACACTTCCATTATCCCTCAATCATATAAAAACACATATGTTCTCAAAAAAACAAATCAAATAAAATACCAAGACCAATGAGAATGACTTATTGGTTCCTGCCTCTTTGTGTTGGGAACAGCCTTTGTGTTCAGAAATAGCCTCAGTGAGGCATGGTAGGCAATAAGTTGAAAGGAAACTGTGGGTAGGTAGCAGGAAATTTGGAATTCAGGATGGAACACAGGTAACAGGGCGGCACGTTGGAAGGCAGCAGTGGAAGGAAACTGCAGAAGAAAAACAGCAAGCATTGGAGATAACGAGGAAACAAGAGATACGCGCTTGGCCACTGCAGGACTGGACATTCAGTAGAAAGATATGAGAGAGAGAAAGATATGAAAAGACAGAAAATGGACAGGAGCAAGTGGGAAGCAAAGACATGGACAAAGAGGAGAAAAAATATGACTAGAGGTAGAATGTAAAACAATGTGATCTTAAGATGCTCTTGGATATTACACTTCTAATGTTAAAGTTCAAATACTAAGTTAAAGCCATTAAAGTTTCTTTTATTTCATATTTGACATTCATATTTGTCCTCTGCGACAAAAGATGGGATTAATCAAAAGAAACAAAACAGCTGAAGAGCTTGCTGCTGGTTTATTTAACACAATGTATTACATATAATCAAAACTTGGAAGAGACTTGTTGCATCATAATGTGACAAAAAGACAAAAAGAAAGATTCAGATTGATTCGTTACTGCAGTGGTTGCGAAACAAAAAAAATCAAAACCATCATTGTTCCAGTGCATGTCCTACAGCAAAAACCTAAGAGTCATATTGTTTTATTTTAATTTCAAGCAGAAACTTGTGTTAGTTGGAGACCTTAGCACAGAATAGTGAGGCTCTGCTGGTAAACAATAGTCAGCAATTCCAGTAAGAATTACTTCTCAGTTTCCCAGCTACAAAATGAGAAATTAATAATAAATTCAGAACAATGTAATATTGTAAAATTATTTCCAAGAAAAGGAACATGTTTAAATGAATATATAAATATACATATAACAATACAAATAACTACACATATATCCATTTATACAAGGACTCAGTTCAAGATAAACACTTTTTATTCTTTCCCCCAAGAATGCACAATATCTCCTTTTTACAAGAAGCAACAAGAATAATTATAAGAATTTACACAAATGCAATTATCTGCCTAAAAATCAACACTGCTTACAATACTTTTGAGAGCAATTTTTTTTTATTGTGAACTAGTTATACCTTCTGCTTCCCCTTGTAAGAAACAAGTTAATTGTCATTGTGAAGGCTTAAAACATTAGAAATAATTAGTATAAGAAAAGAAAGTATAAGAAAACTGCTAAACAGCCCTCATTTTAAGTTTATCATTCCATATTTTAGATATAATTTTCAAATGTAATTACTATTATTCAATTGATAAAGAAATCAAAACAAAGTCATCTTATTTATGTATACAAGTTTTGCAAAATCAATTTCATATAGGTAATAAAAAATGCTCTTTTCAGAACGGCAATGTTTTTGCCACTGCAGAAGGAAGGTCTATGTGATTATCATGTGCATATTTGTGAAGACACACAGGCAGACCTGTACTGAAGTCTCCTTTACCATCCCTTTCCACTATTTTTTTAACCTTTGGTTAATTTCAGTCAAGTTCCCAGAGCAGAGTTCTCAAAAATGCAAGCTCTGCAAATGTTTTGAGATTAAGCAGTCAGGTAGCAGGAACAAAACATATTCTTCTTCTCTCTTTCTCAAGAAAAAATCTTTTTTTAAGCTCTGATTCCACAGGGGAGAAGCAATTTGAATGCCCCAATCATGGGAAAATTTCACTCAACTTTTCCATCTTCCACCTTATTGGTAACCACAAACTCCAAGCAAAAAGCATAAAGTTAGTGCTCACAGAACTGTTTGCTAATGCACAGCAATACTCTGAAAAGCAAAGGATATGTCTGCATCTCTGAGCACTTTTTTCATTTTTTTCATTCCTTTTAAGCAGGTCTTTTACTTCAGAGCACACGAAAGCTACCCCAAAGTCCCACTGTAGCAGGCAACAACAAAAAAGCTAAATCTTATCTATGATTCCCTACCCCGCACTGCATAACACTGTGACCATTTCAGATCACTGCAGGTTTGCACACCCCCTCCAAAAAAACAGCTATGATTGGTGCCCCTGGAAGAGGAGATGCCAGGATGAAACAATGAGAGCTAGAGATACAACGTTCACTTTGTACCTAAAATTATGTTTACAAAGTACTGAAGAACTCTTCCTTTCAAAGGCTCCATCTAGTTGCCCGAAATAAAATTAACCTCACAGATATCACACCTTAAAACACTTTAATAGTGTAAGAAGTTTTCAACGTGTAACTGAGATGCTCAACTTGACCGTCTCTACTTCTGTGTGTTTAAGACCTGAGAGGAAAGGTTGCTTCAGAAAATGATCCAAACTCCACGATTTACTCACCAACCTTGAGTAACCAATACACAGGGCACACTATAAATGCCATTATTCACCAAACAGATGCATTAGAATGTGTCCAGGCTTACATTTATTTTTAAAGTTAGAAACACAGCTATTTTGGTTAAAAATTGGCTTAAATTATCTGCAGGAAGTCAATGGATAACATATATGCACAACACGATCTCATTTAGGAAAAAAAAAAAAAGAAGTCACACCAAAAATAAAGCAGTTCATTTCCTTTTATACTTCATTCAGAAATTTTGTCTGCTAAAAGGAAACAGGGTAGTATGAACTTAGTCTTCATTTTGTTCAAAACAAAAAATTATAGTTCCAAACCCACACTTCTTTGAGAAACAATTCTCAGATAACCAGGTTTTGGGCATGTTTATTTTAAGAAGTGTTGTTTTGTTTTTTTATAGCTCAAAGGAATTACAGTTTTATGGTTTGCATGACAACAACATACCTGCTCGTTTTTTTTCTTAGCTGCAGTTCTATAAATAAGAAAATCTAAAAATACCAAATTTATCTCAGAACTCTCAAAAATTTCTTGCAATCTGTTCTTAAGACTGCTGATCCAGCTTTCAAATACAGAGGGAAAAACCTCTCTGGGAGCACACTGGATCCTGATGAGACAGAGAGGTACTGAAGTCTAGAATTATAGACACTGACAGGCGTCAGGATTATTCATTGAGATTATTAGTGCAAGAAATGGATTTGTTGGATTGGATGCTTGGAATGCAAAATGGGTCAATACTTCACTCAGACAGAAATGAGTGGGTGCTGATTCTGAATACTCTGTCCCAGCCAATTTTAAGCACACACCTCCAGTTCACATTTCAGAAAGATGGAAAAAAACAGCAGTGCAGCTTCTTCTCAGAAACAGTTCACATTTAGAAATATTGTTGCATTCCAAGAGTTCAATGTAAAAAAAGATAAGGTAGTGCTATGCTGGGTATTGCCACAAAATCCCAGAGAAGAGGCGTTTCTAAAGGGCATTCCTCAAATCTAAACTAGGCATCCATCCACGATATTCACAGACACCAATAAACTCTTAGAGGAAGAAGACTTAAGCCTTCAAAATTGAAAGGAACAAATAAATAAACAAAAATAAAAGCCTTGCAAACCAGGATAAGAGAAGAGCCAGTTCATGAATAATGACAGAATTTAGAGGATTGGCTTAAGACCATATGACTGTCAGCACTACTAACAAACACCTGCATGGCTTGCGGTGTATAGGAGTTGCCTATAGATACACAAGGATTTTTAACTGTAAACCAAACAAACAAATTTAGGTACCTGTAAGCTGAAATAGCAGCTAAATAAGAATTTTCAAAAGTCATTATTTGAGGACGTACTTTCAATGGGGGGAAACGCTGCTGAAGGATCTAGCTTGTCTTAAAATCTGTCATGAAGTCCCAAAATTGATGTAGTCTCAGATTCCTATTCACATCTATTCCCACCTTTAAGCCATAAATACAAATTTAATTGGTATAAACATTTGTAATCAAGTGAATCTGGGAATTACCTTTTGCCAACTAGCTGGCTAAGACTTTCTACAAGAGAGAGATACTGGTAGCCAGCAGGAGACTGATGCCTGCTGAGTCGGTCTGATAAGCTCATTAATTCTTTTCCCAGAAAGTTACTCCTACCTTTCTTTATAGAAAGACAGAAAGAACTTTTTGACAAAGAAAGAGCCTATAGTCTATTTGCCTCTCACATATCAGTGCTTCTCTTGAATACTTCTCTCTTTTGCACCAATTAGGAAGATAATACAAGTGTCAAATCACGCAAAACTTCAATGAAGTTAAATGTGCTCATCTCCATAGACAGCATATGCTGAAGATACAAAATCCCAAGAAGAGGTAGATGCTGCTGGCTGATCAAGTATAGAAAGCCCTTATAATAGTAAACGAGAGAAAAAAATACAGGAAAAATAGATACATTATCAGAAAAAAAATGGAAACAACTGTAACAGAATGACCAAATAACAACTAACAACTACTACAGCTCTTGACTGGAAGAGAGGGCAGTTATACCTCCTCATCAGAAACTAGCCTAGTATTCCTGCCATCAGGAATCCTGCCATCACGATAATCATCTAATCATCTAAGATATGGAGTGATATTCTCCTGGTCACTAGTCATTCAGGTGTGCAATATAATCTATTTATGCATCACCACTGACTGCTGCCTTCTTAGAAAGCTTCATTTTCTTCTCTCCAGATTGCCCTCAGTTACCCACTTTATGCATTTCCTAAAATGTGGAAGAGTGTATTGAACAATTACAGTCTGCTCAGCAAACAGCACCGCAGAAAATTGAATCCAAGTCTACTCTGTCCTGACTTGGTATTAGAAAATTAGTACTCACTGCAAAAGATGTCTGTCACCTATGGCATCGGGTGTTTCACTAGCATCAAAACCAGAAGTGGGGTGAACGTAGCAGAAACAGCGTGAAGACAGTCCAGTTGTTTCTGGATGAAAGCTGAAGTGCAAGTCTTTTTTTTTTTTTTTTTCCTTTTTCTTCATTATGTGACAGAACTTCTAAAGGTGTGGAATGTTACGTTATTTCCCATAGGCAAGAACCCCACAGGCAACAGGAATACTAGTATAGAATATAAGCTCCAGCTTCTGCTTAGTCTGTGAGCAGTTCTCATTGACTTTAGAAACATGCTTCCCCCTTACAGGGACCACAAGATCAAGTACAAGTCGCAAATTGCCAAAAAAAAAGTTGAGAACAAAAAAATACATTATCAAAATGAAATAAGCATAAGATTTTAAGTAGAAGATGGAGCTATTAAGGAAGTGAGGAAGATAAGAATTAAGATATTTGTTCTCACAGTGTTTTCGATTAAAGGAACTTTTCCCAGCTGCATGAATGCTACAACTCTGTATCTTACATTCACTGCCTACCATTGAGGTCTATGCAGACAACCTGTAGTTTAAGGGATGTAAAAAGACCTCCACAGGGCCTCTATATTATTAGTGATCAGTAAAATATTTAGTGATGTATGAAATGTTACAGCCAATAGAACCTCTTCATTTTTTCCTCCGCTGTTGATAATTAAAGCATCCTACTATTCAAGACAGCGACACCAAGTAAAGTTGGTTTGAATTTTTGCGTGTAAAAACGCAGTTAGAGAAAATTTGGAAGAAAAAGACAGTTATCAAAGGCCTAGCTCCTCAACTACATGGAAACACTTAATCCCTATTGTAATAAACAGAAATCAGTTAGCTATACAGCCCTAGCAACTGCATTGATTAAAGCAAAGCCTTCTGTTCAGAAATTGAACCACACAAATGCTTCAATTTTTATGAAAACTAGAACTAGGAAACTCACTGCTGTTCCCTCACATCCGCTTATAGCTCCCTCAGAAGGGGTCTTATTTATCGTGAAATGAAAATATCTGAACCAACATAATGGGTAATAACAGCTTCTCTCCGTGCAAGATGTAAAACCTGACCACCGGTAATTAGTTTTCTTAGAAAATCTGGGGCTTACAAGGGTAAATTGCTTACAAGGGTGGCAAATGCCACTCAAAGCATGCACTGAAGGCAAAGTATCCAGTACACTATTTTCCTCAATAAACCCTTCAGTAAATACCCAGATGCCATATGTAGTAAGCTTGACTGAGAACAAGTTAAATACAGAAAAATAGAGACAAGTCTCAGGATAATACTACTGAGTATAGTATATGTGCATTTTGATATAAACAGCATTAGAAAGGGGATGTTAAAATAGTGATAATTGCGATTGCTCTAGTAGCTTTTCCAATCGTAAGTTTATGCACAAAAGAGCAGAATCTGCACATCCGCGCATCCTCCTGACAGCAGGGAGGTTCCACAGCCAAACCGCCGGTCCCAAGTGCGCGGCTGCGGACAGAAACCGAAATCGCACACGAGCCCCTCGCGGCGGGGCTTTCCGCGGCCGGGGCACCGGAGGCGCCGGCGGCAGGGGGGTCCCGGCGGCGCGGGGCGCGTC
>JAWLRI010000963.1:830801-842756 GCA_034781795.1 Crypturellus tataupa | reverse complement strand
AAAAGAAAAGAAAAGAAAAGAAAAGAAAAGAAAAGAAAAGAAAAGAAAAGAAAAGAAAAGAAAAGAAAAGAGAAAAACTATATCCCAGGTCCACTCAGATTTCATCTCAGATGCTAATGCAGGTTCCAAAGAAAGAAATCTTGTTTGTTAGGATAGGCTTTGTTTTGCCTTCTTATTCTGCATTTGCAGTAAGAATATTTTTGCTTCAGGTTGCAAATCTGATGTCCAAACTCAGTTCTAAAGATGGTAAACAGCTTCAACAAAAGCTTGTTTCAGTCAGGTTAGGAACAAGTACCTCAGTATTTAGTCCTCTGTGTACACCCAAGGTAAAGCCTCTCTTCATCACACCCTTGTTTTGGTCTCTCTGGTCATAATTACCCAACTTTTTCAGAGACAAAAAAAATATTGTTATCCAGCACCAGCTCTTTAGGACAAATGACTTCACTGCAGACCTCCACCTTCATCATCCCTGAACTCCGCTCACCACTGAGTTGAGTTTGAAGCAGTTACCTTGATTTCAAAAATTCTACAATCTTCCCCTGCCGAAGAGACGGCCAGAGTCAAGACTCCACTCCACTCAATGTGAGTTATCATCAAGCTCGTTTATTCAGCCTGAATAGTGTGCTTATATACTCATGACTGCTTGTTATGTCGCATCCTACAATCCATGGACCTGGATCGTTGGTCGCCATCAGGAGTGTCGTCCTCAGGCTGACACCCCTTCGGGCCTGCCTCTCTTGCCTGGAAGGTGACGGTTTCTTCCGTTGCAGAATGGGCTTTCTTCCGCCTGCCCCATCTCTGCTGACTATTCACTCAGTCCACAGCTTCGTAGCAGGGATTGTTTTCAACAGCTTGTGGCCTCTTTCCTCCAGGAAATCCTCTACATTCCCCCTCCACAACGTTCTTGACAGAAACTGTCCATCTCAGCCACTGCCCTCACTGTGCACAGTGTTCATGTCCTCTCCTACCTAACCCACAATCTGCAGTCACAAAAAGTTGATACACTCCCTCAATTATTATAAATAGAATATCAATATTTAAAAATCTATCACCATTCCTTCAAAATATTTCTTGCTAGCACCACCCCAAAAATTAATGTTTAGTTTAGAAACGGCTACCTGTATCATTATGTGCTACAGCAAGGAAGCTGTGTACGAAGACATTTCATTTATAGCTTTCTTACTCTCTGGTCCAAATTGATGAGCTGTTTTCTACTGCATCCCATTTCTACAGGAATTCAATTAGGAATATATACTGGTACCAAACAACAAGTTATATGTCTTTTCACAACAAAATTTGTTCTCATTGAAACTAATTTTTCTTCCTCGCTTAAAAGAAGGTAAGCAGTAAGAAATATTAAACTTCTAGTTTGTTAGTGTTTCTAGTCAGTTGAACAAACCATTATTTCAAATACAAATCCATGTTCCAGTGCAACCAGGACCTTAAATCAGTACATTCCAGTCAAAAGCTAGAGAGCAGATGGGAAAATCTTCATTTTTTTCATTCAGTATCCTCAAAAATACATGATATTTCAAAATTACATGATTCTAGTTTCTGAAAGAGCTCAAAAGCACTATGACCTCCCATGGGGAAATGATCCAGGTATGGAGAGAAAATGCCATTTGAGAATAATTTTCAAAGCATGTCCAATGTATCCTAAAAGTGCTGTAAAGTAGTTTTAAATGTTCACAGAAAGTGTGACATGGAGAAAGGAAGTACATGGAAACACCAGGAAGACATTTTCCTTAAAAGTACAGAACAGAATGTAATTTGGTTTCTGTACCTATAGTAAGCTTGAATAACAACATATCAGAAATGCAAATGTGTACAATATGTTTAAAGACAAATATAATGAAATTGGTCTGGGTAGTAACTAAATCAGGAAATTAACTGTAATTGTAGCTTACTTTATGAAAATATAATGTAATTACGAGACTGTTGAAAGAGAAGGTTATATGCATCAGAATTACCGGAGTAGGACATTATGTTCATAATATAAAACCCTGCCCTCAGAACTTGAGGTAAAGGATGAAGTAGAAAAGAGTGTGGTAATGGAATCAAGGGCCCCACAGTTCATGGCAGAAAGCCGTCCTGCCAACAGGATTGAGATGAGAGCTCAAGAAAGGCCTTGGAATATCACTTTGAAATGAAGCAACACAAGAGCAAGAACTGCCTGGGGCGCGCTGTACGCTCCTCCTTCTAAGCAGCTTCAGCCCACCAGAACTCAAGCGGGTGAGGATACACTGCAGCCTCTAGATGGAGTATTGAAGGATTAAATTATCGAGGTGCACGTGAGGACCTCCCGTCTGACCTGGTGCCAGGAGACAAAAACAGGGCTTCTTCCTGCGAAGTGCAATATCGCAAGGAGTAGGATTTCCCTTCATGTGTTAACATAAAACTGGTACTGATCTCTGAGAGCAAGAGAAGCAGTGCTTGGAGATTTGGTTGGATGTTCAAATGACCTGTACAAGGATTAGTTCATAAATCCTACAGAATTTCAATTAGATTTTTACAGGAAGTGAAGAAAAGTCTAGCATGACAAAATTTATGTGGGAATGCAATGGTGCTGATAAGCCTCGGAGTAAAATCAGATATGCTTTGTTATATGGCTTGTTGAACATAAAGATTGGAGGCCATTTCATGATTATAACAAAAGCAGGTAAAAGATTGCCATAAAGATGTGTACAAAACACGTGCTGTAGGAGTTACCGTGCTCTCAAAAAGTGAATTGGACCCAGGGTTTGGGAAGAAGCAAATTGCAGTGGTTGATGTAGTCTAGTGACAAGGATCATTTCATATTGGGCAAAATAAGAATCCAAAATCAGGTCATATAGATACAAGGTATTCTAGAAACAGACTAGGATTTAAATAGGTTTCATATTGCATTCTATTCAATTAGCTTTTCCTAAAACAACTGGGTTGTGATTATAATTTGCAGTCTGATATTAATAGACCACTCAAAAGTTTCCTAAACCACCACCCCACATTTGGTCAAGGTTGCAGCCCACAGCTGAATCACATTTAAAACATTTGCAAAGCCTTTAGAAAGTACAATCTAAATGAAAACACAATCATTACAGAGACATTTCTGTTTCTATCAGCACTTTTCTTATATTTATTTGAACTCTTATTCATTTGACTAAGCAGAAGACTGCCAGAAATCAAGTCTTTTAAGTTATCAGGTAAAGAAATTATTGATATAATGTATAAAATTGTAAAAGGGATTGCCTTTCCCAGCTCAGATTTTCTAGCATGTGGGCATGCTAGTTATCTTCCCATAGGACTAATAATGCAGTGGCTGGTAATAAAGAGCTGTGGTGAAAGAACTCCTTGTTTCTCCTCATATGAGAAAGACTGAATTGTACAGACCAGCATATTCCAAGGAGGTACTCTGTCCTTCCATATGCCCCGAAGTTTCAGCCTTTCGATATGTAATCAACCAGGCTACAGCTATCTGGACTTGGCCGAGATGTGGAGGTTTTCTTCGATCAGCCTTGTCCTGTGCAGCTCTGCATCAGAGACGTACTGTAGGACTGGCAATAGAAATAGGCGAAAAATCTTAACCCTACAATTCCAATTAGAGAAAATTTGAGACTCCAAAAGAACTTAAAGAGCCTGAGCACACAAACCAAAGTTTTCAGGGAATACCTTTCAAGATAACTCTTTTCTTTTATGCATGAAGGTGTTCGTCTGCTGATTCCATGTCGTGTGGAAGAAGCTAGCCAGTAGTCAGGAAAGTGCTTGGCTTTCACAAGTAGGTAAAAAATTACCACGGGATAAAATATTCTGCCCTACACCTCCTCGTCTCTGCCCTCCAGCCGGCCGTCACTGTGAACTTTCAACCTTGCAATAAAGTTAACAGTTATACCAACAATTTGTCATAGTTTTCTGTTCCAAGTGAGCACTCAATTTTACAGCTTTTTCCCTTTTATCTATTTGGATAGTATCATTATGCAAATGTGAATTCTTATTTAATGTATTTAATGTAATTAACAAGTCTTTATAGCTCCCCTTTGTATAAAATGGTCATCATATTCACTACTTTTTTTTTTTTTTTCCTTTTTCTTAATGGTGGCAGAAATGAACAGTAGCAATCACTGCTCTGTGATCTCATCAGCTTTTTCAAACTAATTAAGGTCAGGCTGGACCAGGTTTGCTACCAAAATACATAGAGGGGCATTAGTAGGTTGAGTTAGTGATTTGCTGCGTGATAATTAATCTGTTGCGAACTGAAGCCAAATGACCTAGAAGGCACTGGATAGCTGCAGGGAGTATTTGTGAGATAACGAGGAGATTCCACCTCACAACCAAATTCTTCTCCCTTCCTTAGAAAGGTTTTAAGCAAGAAAAATCATTAATGTTAAGACATATAATAAAGCTTTGCGCTTGTACATAGAATTCTTGCTGAGCACAAATCCCTCCATTCTGCTCTGTGTGTGTGAAAATCAATTTCAAAAGGTAAAAAGCAAGGGAGGAGAAGGAAGAGGGACAGCCACCTTTACCATAACTTTTCAATTTCTGCATCTGTTCTTGTAATGACCCGAAGTCTTCATTTCTGAAAGTTTTATAAACTCCACTAATCTCAGAACATTTTATATTTGCCATTTTCCTGCCTTTGTGTCACTTTGCAATTTTCTCATCAACTGTTCAAAGCTGTCCTTAAAAAAACAGGGGGATTTGGAGTCGCAGGAAAAGCAGGGATTTGGAGGCACAGATTTTCTTTTGGCGGTGGTAGAGATGTGTTTTCTGAATAGAAGATAATTTCTTCAAGATCCACAAGTGTGAGATGTGCTACCTGACTGCAGGGGTACTGCAAAACTATAACTGGCTGATGCATTGAGTGAATATAAGGTAACAGCAAGGAACAAACACATTTATAATGAAACAGCAGCCCCTCTGTAAGACTTTCAACTCTATACACTGTGCAAACATTGCTGAGAGTTGGTTAAAAAGGCAGTTACTACAAGGGTAGGGATTTGAGAAGTATGCCAGGAATTACAATATAAACTCAGTAAAGCAAACGCTAGTCTATCAAATTTTGTGGAAAGTTACTTAGAAATTCTCAAAATTTGGAGAGTGACTCATTAGAAAAAAAATATTTAAAAGCAATTGGGATCAAAGGTAGTAGCATACCTTCTATTTGTGAGATAGAGATTAATTTAGAAAAATGAACTTTTTGAGATAAGTACTCTCTATGCATGGAAAACATTATTGAAAGGAATGTAAACGTATATATATAACATATTTGACCAGACCTAATGATTTCAGTGGCAGTTAGATTTTAGGTTATTGGGTTTTTTTATAGTCAGGTTAAAAAAATTCCAACATCCCAAGAGCAAGAATTACTTTAAAAAAATAATTAAAAAAAACAACAAAAACAACAAAAAACAGAATCTGGTGGAATCCTAAAAATATATGCAGATTACAGGAAAGACTTGCTAATAAATTATCTTGTCAGTAATTAATACTTATGATGACAGTTTCTCCCTCAGGAAGATGTTTGTTGCAGAATTCAGCATGATTAAAAACTCCTACACAAAAAGAATGAGTCAACGTCGCCTGAAAACAGGAAGGTGCACAGATAGAAATTGCTTACCACAATTTGGTGAAAATCTTCAAGACTGAAAAATGTACCATGCAGCCATTCCTGATATCTAATAAGGGAACCAGGAACAGTCGGAGCACAAAAGCAATTAGGTTAGCCTGGTTGTCACAGGAGTCATAGAAACCATAATGTCGAATAGCCAATAGCCAAAGAGCACAATAGCCAAAGGTTTAAATTTAGCTGTCTAGCAACAGCTGAGACCTTCTTCCTGGAAGTATTTATCATACAGATAACTTTTATAAAGATATTTATAGCTTTATAAACTTTACAGATCTTAATAGCTTTATGAGCCCAAAGTCAAGAGGAGCTGAGTGCTGCACAGCTTTGGAAACGTGAGTTCAGTTAACAGGCACCCAATGTGGGAAGCAAGGGCCAATGCAAAGGATGAGAATGACACACACACACACACCTGTAAATGCCCAAGAAATTAAAAGAATAAGAAAGTACAAGATTGCATGTCTCTTCTTATGTGTCTCAAAAAGATAACATCGAAGTACAATTGGTTTGAAAACTGCCCTTTTTCCAACTGTATGGGTTAAATGTGGTTAATATTTGCTATAGAGCATAGCATGCCCTTTCCAGTGTATTTCAGTCCTCATTCCAGTTGTTTACAGGTAGGACTCAAATACTTTTATTCCAATCTATACTTCTCTAGATCTAGATCTGACATAATATGCAGTCCATGTTATACAAAACCCTATTAGATAAGATAGCAAGGTCCTTCCCCAAAGCAGCAGGACCAGGAACTTTTACTTCTCTAATGTACTCATAGTTTTTAGCAAACTCTTATGACCAGATAACCTTTGAGGGTAGGCTGAAGTATTTTCATTGATCTCTGGAGTGTCATTTTGATTTATTCCAAATGAAAACGGGCATATTCATAAATAATTATGATTCATAAATAACTATAATTAAGGTTTATTTATTTTTCTCAGTCTCTCTGAATCATTATGCTGTCTGCAGTTGCTTCACTGTAGCAATTAAAGCGTGTATTCTTCACCATCACAATCTCAGCATGTGCCATTAATTTTTCCATAGGTAACCATAACCATTCTGTATCTCCCGTAAAGGAAGCAGAGGCTTCCATCCTTCACAGAGAGGCCATATTTTATTTGGATTTCCATCTCTGCGTTGTAATTCCTCCACGGAACTCAATTCACTGTCTTTATTGGCAGCAAAGAATGCCAAATGTTTGCTCTTTTAATATTTATATACATGCTACATTTTTTAATGCTATATTTGAGCATTCTGTTCTCCATCTTATATCTGGACCCTAAAATTTAGAAGATGAGCCACCACCTTATTCTTGCTATATTCCTGGACTGAAATTCTGATTATAGTGACAATATTTCTGGTTTTAGTCTAAAAATCATGTGTTATTCAGATTTCCTTTCTGTAAATAACTACTTGATGGCACTTGATTGTAGTTAGCAGTCTGGCTTTTTTATTTCTTCTACTTCCTTCACTTTTTGTTATCCTTTTTATGGGCCCTTGTACTACAGGAAATGAAATAGCTACTCCTAATTCCTGTGCAGGTGTCCAGGGTTATTTGACTAGGCCTGAAAATGTGTTGTTAGTTTCCAAATGGCATTCACATTTCTTCTGTATGTCATCTTTGAATGTTTTTATCCGGAAATGATGAAGCATTTGATCTTTTTATTTCTTTGCCTTTTTTGAGAGTCTAGTCAAATTGCTGAAGCATCCAGCACACACTTGAATTGAAGAGCAATAATGGAGTCAGTAGTATGTAGTCATGCTCTTGGCATGCAAAAAAAATCTAAGCAGGTGTCTGTGAGATTCACACGAGAGAGAATTGGTCAGCTAGTGAGTGACAGCAATACTGGAGCGTTCTTGAGCAGATGTACTTCATCCATGCTGCAGAGTTGCTAGTGTGCAGCTTGGCATATCTCTGAACTTGCAGCTCTTGGCACCTCTTGGGTCTTGTGTCTGTCTTGTGTGACATTTTGTGAGGCATCATGTAGTAGAGAGCCAGAGGTATCCAACAACTTCTGGCTGCAGCACTTGCTACTTGCTTCTGAACTCTTCCTTCTCTAGAATGGCGGCTCCTCCTAAATTAAATCCACCATGAGGACTTCCAGAGTAATGAATGATGATCAAGGTGATAGGAAACCCAGATAAGTTCCCAAAGGAATTAGCCCAGTTCCTCTGTCCTTCACGTGCTGCCCTCCTGCTCCCGTGCTCCTCAGGGCGCTCCTCTGGCAGTCACTGCACTCATGGCCAGTTTGGCACCAGAGCAACCCTGTGCTCCCACAAGGACATGCCGTGATTCAGGCCGTGGGTTTCCTTTAGGATCATCTCCAGTACCCACTGCTTAGACACCCCGACTATTGCAACGTCCTGGGTCTAACGTGCGGTGTGGTTAGAGCTGAAGACTGGTCGTGCCTGGGAATGCACAGCGTTCTGCTGCACGTACCGACTGCCCGAGAAACCAGCAGGTCAATTCAGACTTGGCAGTTGTTAGCAGCATGGATGAGGCAGGCTCCTTCCCAGAGAAATACAACTCGGAGCCTTTATGTACAGACTGGGGTTTCCAAAGCTGCTTTTGAAAATTCACGTCATCTGGTTTTCATGTGAAGTCAGGCAAAGTTTGAAAAAGTTTTTAAAAAACAATTAAAACACCCTACAGAAGGGGCTTTATTGTTTTTAACTATCAGAGCCTTCTTTCAAGCCACTTTGAGCCTGGCTTATAGCTGGTTCCAAACCTATAAGGAGGCATTCAGCTTCACAAAGGGGTTGGTAAAGACTTGGAACCAAGTTTGGCATATGCTAAAAAAAAATATGTAACAGAGCTGATTTTTTCATAATATCATGTCATGAGCTGTTCTATATAGTTTACTGAGAATTATTCTAGAATCTTATTTGGATTTATTTGGATCCACTATTTGGATTATTTTTTTCTATTGCATTTAATTTTTAAATAGCACTTTTAAATTACATTACTTTTAGGAAATTTCTTCTTGTACCGATTGAATTTTAAAATTTCACTTAGGAGATTACCTTTATTTTTTGTGTTAAGCGTTCCAGTACAATGAATGGGCTAACTCTCAGCTTCAGTGAACACACATGAATCAGCGGCAATTCTGGTGTTGAACACTACCAAAAACCTGGTCATAATGACCATGTCCAGAAAGAAATATGATCCTTAATATAACTGTGTAGGTATTATCTCTATATTAGTACTATGCACATTTTTATTAGTAAAAAAAAAACTTCTGAATGACAGTGGCTTTCCCTTAAGTAAAAAATAGAGGTAAGTTTTCTCCTCCTGCTCAGTGTCACACATTTAACAAAATACAAGAGTGTCAAGGGAAATTCTATCCCATATATGGCAAAAACCCTTTGCAATAAGAGCTTTTTTTTTTACATTATATATAGCAGAATACAGATGCAAGATGTAATATTGACAGGGCTTTGTTTTACCAGAAAAATCATGTAGTAAGAAATGTCATTTTGTTTTATATTCATAGCCATCACACTGTATAAAACTGCTCCTCAGAAGCTGTTTTGTAACAGACCTAGACATGAAGGTTTATAATAAAATGCTTCAACTCCTTAAAGCGCTGCAGAGCCTCCCTGGCTCAGCAGGTACATTTTTCAAAACATTTCAAAGACACTTTAAGCCTTAAGGAACGGAATTCTCATCACACTTCAGTCAACACTTGAGTCACTTTTGATCCAGGTCGTGGTTTAGACATGTAAATCCAGGTTTAGCGCTTGTGCCGCCAGTGACAGGCCTTGGAACACACTGAAATGTAGATTCAGGTCTCTAGCATCTCTTTCAGCGCTTCTGTCTAAAAGAAACATCTTGATACCCTTCCTGCATAAATATGATCATCGGTATTTCAAAAAGGTGGAATAAAATTGAAGGTACTTGAGGTTTTTGTGAGTCAGAGTTATCAGAGCTGAACACGTTCAGTCCTAACTGAAGCTCTCCCTATCCCTTCTCCAATGTTGCACTGCAGCCAAGTAGAAACATCTTTGCTAATTTTTATACTACAAACAGCACAGAGACACCCCTCTGGAACTACTGGGCCAGCAAATTTTATGTTTGAGGAGATTTGAGAGGTACCGTTTTTCCTTTCCCAGGGCAATAAGATTAATTTATTACAGATGCACATGATTATTTCAAGTGTGAAGGATGAAGCTCTAGTTTTCCTCCATGGATGTTCAGCTCTCCAAGACACTCCCCAATGGAGCCTGAATGATTCATCTGGAACAACTGATGCAATTTTTGTGATTTCAGCCTTGGGTGCTTGGTAATTCAAGTCGTTCAGTAGCTGATAGCCCTTCTTTGCCAAGGAGATTCTTTATGCCTTGTTTCGTTTTTCCCCAGGAGATAAAGCGAGCTGGTGCTGCATATATTCCAATAAGAAAAGAGAAAGTTTCAGGAAGCAGAGCTTCCCTCCTCCTCGATTAAAGTTTAGGTCAGTACAAAGCAGCTAAATACGATGGCTCCCTGTGCTTAGTTTGCTTGTGCGTATTGTGGTCCAGCCAGTCCGGCATTCTCTGCTTAAGTGTTTTTTTTCTTGTGAAATTTTACAAATATGCTGTCCTCTTAGAATACATGTTCTTCTACCACACATTTCTCATTGCAAATTCTGAGGAACTATTGAAAATTAATGGTCAAATTGTGCTTTCTTTGAATACAAAACAGCCATGTCATGGAAAATACAGGAAGATATAAACAGGAAAATAATACAGTCCTAAGTACTTCACATTTGCAGTCTCCATTTTTTTTCTTTTTAGTACATTTTGAAAATTCTGGGCGCAGCCATTAAGAGTTAATTGCTGTACTAATGAGTTTTGTGCTAGCTTTCCCAGAAAGCATTCTGCAATGGCATAGAAACAAATGCATATTGCCAATATCGTTCTTCTCTTCGTTCCTTTCTGATATAATCCTTCTTTCGGGATGCAACATGAAACACTATTTTTTTCTGTTTCACAACTTTTAGACACACACAGAGTGGCATGAAAAGCTCTTTAAACAGCTAGAAGCAGGAGGAATGTTCTGTGCCCTTCATCACCTCTTCACAGCATCATAAGCATTACAACAATCAGTTGTGTATATTTAATACAGCTTCTGGGCCATGTCCATGGCTAAAGCCACCTCTGTTGAAATAATCTAACTGAGCTCTGTCATAGTAAGACTGTGAAGTTATACCATTATCTGACATAATTTCATGAAAACATCCCCCTGCATGTAATCCCAAACCCATTCAAATCTACAGAGGTGTGAAAGGGGAGTCAGCTGCTTTATTTCTTCTGTAATGATCCTTTCCTCTATGTAACCTGAATGGATGAGAATCTCTATTTTTCACAAATATGCCGTCTTCAATGCACTTTTTCAGCTTCCAGCCCTCTACACAGGGGGCATAGTGATAAGGCAGCTTTTCAAAGCATTGGATGTTTCCTGGCAGTTTTATGCTGCCATTCTCATCATTCCATAGGGCTCATGTGGAAGAGCAAGCGAGAGTGTCAGCTGCATCAGATAAAGGCTGCTTCAAAGCCACCTTAGGCCAACAGGAGGTTTTCCTGGTTGATGTTAGCGAGGTTTGAGCAAGCCCTCTATCTAAGGAGCTTATCTCCCCTCATCATTCGCTGATCACTGCCTCCTCGCTGACTTAGGCACTTTGGAGGTACAGAGGAAAAGACGGTACCGTATGCTTACAGAGCAAGGATGTGCTACGTAATAAATAGGTTGATGTAAAACTTTACTTGGCTTGCTCACTGTGAACACAGAACTCAGAAATATTGCTGAACATATTTTCTTGCAAATACCCCATTTGTTAGAACATGTAGAGTGTACAGAGCAAAGCAGAGCTAATTATCACAACCAGAATAATAGACTCAATAAATTGCAGAGCTTCTCTTTTGATAGTGTTATAAAAAATACCATCCTATTAGTTAGTTGGACTGGCCGGAATTGGCATGTCTAGCCTAGCTAAGCCATTATTATAGGAATAATCTATAGCAATGCATAAAAATAATTAGGATCCAATGTCCCCTGGGAGTCTCTGGCAGGAGAATTGAATGATTCAGCTATCAGGTGGTCTCCAGAAAAGTATCCGTTCTCAGAAATTTCAGGGGGCACAGACCTTCCACTTCCAGCCAGCCCTATGCAGCAGCTTAGCAAACTCAAAGAGCGCAGACAGGCTGCACTCCCTACCCCTTGAAGGAGGACCTGGCGTTACTACCTCGCTCTCCACACTGCGCCTGAGCTCTGAGATGTGAGAAAACGTCTGCTAGTGAGATGGTGTGGAAGAATGGCCTGGAAAAGGGCCATTAGAGAAAACTTAGGCTTAACAGAAGTTTTGGTCTTACAGAAGCTT
>JAWLRI010000963.1:741610-830701 GCA_034781795.1 Crypturellus tataupa | reverse complement strand
GTGAATCCGATATTGCCAGAGTCGAGCTTATAGTGGATCATACTATTTGGGAACTCGATTCGCTGCCACCACTACGGTTTTCAAATTGCAACACACACATTTTTCCCCACAGATGGGCAGGTCAGTAACTACTTTGTGTTTCTCTAGAGGTTAAAGCATTTTATAGATAATAATTGAGCGTTATGTAGTTTGAAGATGCCAAAAAGCCCAGGCAGACAGTCGACTATGGAATTTTTCTGGTGCAAATACCACAACCAGCAAGATTGGGTGGCAGCTAATTAGGAATTAAGAGGATCAAAATCTTGGACATTTCCATCCTGTTATAGAGAGAGAGGCAATAGAAATAGAAAAACCTTAAAGGGTGAGGAAATGGTCTTAGTCATATTTGCAGTGTCTTCGTAAATCCTTATGTGTAAGTAATTGCAAACTGATCCTAGGCCTCTCAATTCCTTGCCATGGTCTTGAACCTTGAAGCTTAGGGCTCTTTCCTAACGTAGGTTAGGAAAGGTTACTGTAGGTTACACTTTTGCAATGGGATAATGGCAAACATTTCCACATGGATCTAGAATGAAATAATATCTACAGAACTGAAAAACAGCACAATTACAATAACGGTATAGCAATTTTGTGAGATTGTTACGGTGCCTTGGGTTATCCTTGGGATGTCCTTGTTGGGGATTAGTTCTATCTGAACCATTTCATCAGAAGTGCCGATCCACTCATATCCCTGATCTTCACAAAGACGCACGGATCTTTTTTTTAATCAGTCTGAGGATAGCTGAGATACCTGGGGAGCTGTGGTGAGCAGATACAATAGTCATAAGGCTAGCAGTGAATGGGAGACAACCCTATAGCCCACCTAACTGAGACCTTTATATATTCAAGGGCATTTGGAGAGAAGGCTAGAGAGGAGGAAGCTCTGAATATGAGCCAGGATCTCTAAATAATTATCATTTTGCCCGTAAAGATTTAAATATAACTTGCCATGCACTGACTGTAATTGGCAGTTACAGGGAAAGATCTATACAGCAGTGACTCAAGCCAAATTAGAGAAATATACAGGGAATTGAACTATATGTGAAATACAGGCAGTTTTTTGCTTTGACAGTATTAAATACTTCATGTGAGTACGAAAGTAATTTGCACTGCAGTTGTGACCAGAAAGCCCTAAGTGCAAACATCAGGCTTGTTTCTAAAAATTTGCATTTCACTTTTTTTTTTTGTTCTAAAGGAAATTTATCACATCATGAACTTTATCTCTTTCATCTGATATTTTATATGCATTTAGATGAGAGTTTTAAAGCTACCTCATTACAAATGGTGCAGATAGATGCCCTGGGATTTTCAAAAGGGTATAGATGACTAACTGCCATGAAAGTAATTTGGATAAGGCTTTTGGAATTTTAGCAAGTGGCTATCCTCATGGTTAGGTCTCCAAATGTACATCTCAACTTTATGTGACACTGATTAATAAGATCTCTTTTCACAGGTGTCTCACGACAGTCTAAAGAACTAAAATTCCTTTTTAAAATCTTTAGTCTTTCATTATAAAATTATCAGAGCTGGCTAATGGAATAGGAGCATTAGTTCTATTCTCAGAAGGGACTGACATACCCAGACTCTTAATATTGATTGACTCCAGTGACTAAATGAGTAGGAGCCAGGTTACTTCAAAATATGACTCGAAAGTTGAATTAATTCTGTCGACCCAGATCTTAACTCCAGTTAAGTATCTACATTCTAAATTCCTTCTTCCGAGTAACTTGTGAAAAATATGACTTTGTTTCCATTTTCAGTCTTAGGAAAAATTTCAGTACTTATACAAGGACTTCAATACAAGGACTTTCAACCCAAAGTTGCTCCCCAGTATGGCTCATGGGTCTGCCTAAACTCTCTGTGCCTTCCTTCTAGCTCAAAATCCCCTGAGAAACTGCACTTCTGCTTTGGGGATGCCCACAGCAGGTTTGCCAATAGCCCGGGGCCTAACTCCCCCCGGACTCCAAAAACAAAGCAGGCCTGATCCCATGTACATACATTTATAGCATCTAATACACACAGATAAAGCTGAGCCCTAGGCTGAAGGAGAGAATCTCTTGCCATTGTTTTGGGCCTGGCAGCCCAAAATTTTCTCCAAAATCTGAAAAGTAAACATCAAACTGTCCTTTACCAGGCAACAGTTGAATAGGCATATGCCAGAAATACCCCGGGGACCAGTCTGCGCTCTAGAAGAGAAGCAATTCTCTGTCCCTCCTGCTGAAGCTATACGAGATGCACTGAGCTAACAAATGTCCAAGCCAGAGCAACCTTGGCATCATGCCCGGTCCATCCTCCCACCTCCCATCATTTGCTGCTGTCCTGTAGCTGACACACTACATATCTCTAGCTCAGGATGCAGGTAGCTGCAGCTACAGCTGCAGCTGGGATTTTTCCCTCCTTGCAGCATGAGTCCATTTTCCATGCTGTTGTATTCTTTGCTCTCACCCCTAAATCACAAAGAACATTCACATAGAATTTAGGAAGAACAGAGTGTTAGAAAAAGATCTAACTGGCTCAGGTTGAAGCATATCGCCCTTTAAGAAAGGTAGATCACAGTTCTAGATGTAATCACTGGAACTATTATGTTCAACTATATTAGAACACTGATTATAATCAAGGACACATCCTCATTCATTTTCTCTCAAAGCAAAGATAAAGCAGATATTAAAGATACTGAAGGGCAAAGTAAGTATCCTCACTAGTTTTTCTGTTCTTTTCATTCAAGGATGACAGTCAAGTACCTTATTACCATTGCACTATACAATACACGCAGTTTTTCCAGGCTCATATTTTAGTTGCTCTAAACTGCATGGCATTTTTCACTATACTAGCCTCACTTAGATCATGCTTTAATCAATATAAATTCTGAAGCGAACAATGTGCCAAAATCTTGACAAAAAGCTCTTTGATCACTCCTCCATCTGCTGAATCCCCTCTACCTGACTGCTCAGCACCGGTGCCAGGGCACATGCTGGATTGTGGCCTCCAAGCAAGACTCTGAAGGTGCAACAGGCCCAGGGCTCAATGTTAGCTGGCATCTTAGCTCCTACTATTCCTCTGACAGGGCCGTGAACAAATGAGCTTAGTGACTGAAAGAAAAAAAGGAAAAAATGATAAAATCCTGTTTGACACATTGACTTGTTCACAGAGGCAGTAGAAAGGTCAGCACCTACAAGATTAGCTCTCTTGTGAGAAGTGAAAATGACAGGTATGATTAGGTATAGAATTTGTGTTTCTTTAAGTATAAAGATTAACACTGAGAGATTCTTTCTCTCGTGACTGTTGCGTGATTTAGCATCAAGATAATGTTAGTCCTGTACTAAAATTTCAAATATTAATGCTCATTCATTTCTCAAAGTCATGGGAAAGAGTCCAGAAATACTGTCTCCTGTTTGTTCTCTCCATTACAGGCCTACAAATGTCCTTTAAAATTGGCACTTGATTATATTCATTTCCCTATAATTCTCAAGCTACTAATTTTCCAGGCTGAATGTCAAAACTCCAACAGTTTCCCAATGTCTTAATAAAAAATATACAAAAGCTTTATGTATTTTCCTATTCAGAACAGCATTGAATATAGTGCTAAATAGCCAATCAAGTTTCACTTTGCATTGAATTTAAGTACAACTGCCATTCAGTCTATTTCGAAATGCATTATAACACAAGGACTTAATCCTGATCAAGATTAGATGCCATTTCCTCCTGGTGATACTTTGTCTCTCGTGTTTGCATTGATGCACTGACTTTAGTTAATGCAGTACTTATGTTCCTTTGCTTGCAGCCCTGTGTTGGTTTGATTAGACCTACTGCAATGGCTGGTTGATGATCAAAGGAAAAAACATTGATTATGTGTGGTCTGCTTCTCATTTCCAGTCAGGCATTCTGTCTCGAGACACGAATAGTTCCATTAATTAGGTGAACTGAACATGCTGACGAGCATTCAAGCTAGTCAGGTTCTTGCATAATAGTTCTGGATTCATTATCCGTGGTCAATGAAAATTTGGTTATTCATTTAAATGAAAGCAGAATCAAAAATTATTGGTGTTTCTTATATTTGATTATGTTCCCAAGAATATATACAATACAATTTCCTCCTACTTTGAGAGGCTGTTACGCTTCACAAAGAAAGAAACAGTTATTTATTCCAGATGTTAAAAAGCCAATTGCAAATTGGCAAATTTCTTCCTCCTCTTCCTCTAATAAAGAAGCCTAAGCAACAACAACAAAACATGATTAGCTAAATTAATGCTTTAAAAAAGTTCTGCGTGTAACTTAACAAGAATTTATGATGCATCTTCTGCAAAGCATGAAGTTATTGAATAACATGTCAAATGTGTTAAATGCCTGCTGTCCAGTGATAAAAATTTGTTCAAGAGTTCTTGCAAAAAATTAAGCCAAATATTCAGGACATTTTGTTCCTCTGCTTGATACTGCTCGGCACTTGCCTTATCTTGCATTCCTCCCATGTAGCCAGTATCCCTCTCTTTTGTCCTGTCAGATTGTTAAGATGCATTTTCCAATCTTTTCACCAAATTAGGGCTATAGAGCATTTCTGGATGCTACCCTTAGTGCTGAGCTTAAAATCAATGGAACAGCTCCCCAGCCACAAGCTCCCTTGTGACTGGAAATGAGTATATTTTTTTCCCTGACAGCACTGTAATCTGTAAATCTGTACGATATGAGGCGGTAGGACATGGAATGTGACAGAACCTGCACCAGCCCGCAGCATTCCTCCCACGGAGCAGCCAGATGGGGTCTGCTCCCCACGGGCGGATGGGCCAGGAGCCACGATGTCCCCTGAGCAGGATCAGGGTGGTGACAGGCTCTCATGACAGCCCAGGGAACATCAAACAAGGCCAAATGTTGAACCAGATGTGGTGTCCACCCAAAACGTCCAGTCAGAAACTGGACAAGACTGCTCGCCACACAGGTTTCAAGGTCCATCGAGGGGAAAGGAGTGCCCACAATGTAGCTCAAACAAGACTTTGATGCCCAATCCTGGCTGTGTGTGTGCAGGTCCAGGTGAATCTTGTTGGGGCAACTAAGGTCTATGACTACTCTTAAGGATCTGACAGCTCCACAGGGGAAAAATATTTTCGGGGGAAAATATTTTCAGAAATGAACAGAAGAAATCAAATACTACCTCTGTTAGGACAGTTAGGAGTAATTAGCAGCTATTAGAGAATTAACATTTCTACATGAAATGTAGAAGAATGAAATAATCACCATCAATTTCATCTAATCAGCATATACTATAAGCATAACCCACCCTATATGTGCACAACATGTATAAAAAGAAAAATAGCCAAATAGTAATTTTATGAGTAACATTCAAAGGAAGCATAACTTTTAAGAGACTGGCATATGTTTTGATGCAAGGCAAAGATATACAACCTTTGTTTGAACTGTGGGCTCACACTGTGCTTAATCTAAAGCCCGACTTGTCCCTTTGCAGGCATTCTGGAAGACTTTCAAATCATGATTAGAGTAATAATTATTGGACGTCTGTATTAATTATATCCCAGGTGCTACCATGCTGTGACTGAGATCCTTCTCAGAAATTGTTTCAAAGTACTATTTATTCCCATTCTGAATGAGCCAATGAAGGCAAACGTTAATGATTCTTTGGACTTCATTTCTGATGTATACATGGCTGCAGAAATAAGAACTACTGAAAGAAAAAAAAAAAAACTTATCTAAGGTGGTGGAAAAGCAAGCTATATTTGGAATGATTTCATCACTTCTTAATATTTCAGCAACCAGAGTGAAAAATATTCTGCTATGGAGCTTTAAAATTTCATGCTGTCTTCCTTCACATGGGGAAAGAATTCCTTATGGGGAAAGGAATATTCAGAAATAAGCAAACTAACTAACTTTCATTCTCACCTGTCCCTGCTAGCAGAAGATAGAAAACAAAAGGAGTTTTACAAAACCATTGCACGTACATTTGGATATACTTCCAATGCTCCTCTTGGTCTTGATCACAACCACAACCATGTAAAAACAAAAACCTCTAAAACGCACAGTTCAGGGTTTGAGATCGGACAACTGCTCAGCAATGTCTAATACTTCATTGACTTTCAGTTCTATGAAGGAAAAATTCCACCTAACTTCCCACGCGCCGGCACCTCAGCAGTGACCAGGAGCCGGCTCCTGCACCGTGCTGCTCAGGTCGTCCCCGTGGATGGCAGCCAACAGGGAAGGGTGGTCTCTCCACCAGCCTTCAGAGAAGCGAAGCTCAGAAATCACGGTGGATGTGTTGGATCTTTATGGGACAGTAATGGAAAGCTGAAAGGGTAGACAGGGATTTTTCATTCCTCTCTCCCTGACCTTCACAAAACGTAGCAGCCCTGAGCAAAAGACTCCTATTTTTGTGGGCTACCACTTTGCTCTTGGTTATATAAATCTATACATTTATATATTGGTTATATAATATATAAAAATATATTTTATTTGTGAGCTATGATTCTCCTGGATGCTGGGCTGGATTCTCAGAAGACTCCCATTATAAACATGCAGGTTTAGAGGTTTAGTTTCGGTTCTCCTGCAGCAAAATTCCACAAGCCATCCTACTGAAGGAGTTCAAGACCCCAAGCCCCAAAATCCTGTTTCTTACAAATACAGAGATTTGCAGTGGCCATATTAACATTGGTTTTATTTCTATGTGACACTTTGTAATACATTGTTATCATTCCAGTCTTAATAGTAGACTACAAAAATAAACCATAGATCTAAAAGTACACAGTATTAGTTTAATCCATAATCAATATACTAACAGACTCAAAGTATGCTACATAGGTACTTTACAAATAAGAAAAAGTAATTCAAAATCCACATTTCAAGGCGATTTAACATTAAGTTCAAAAGGTTACTTCTAACAAACTCAACTACCCACGAAGCTGCTAGTTCAGCTGTTTTCAAACAAAAGATCACTGACAGATTGTGTGTATTGATTCATATATATTTAAAAAAAAACAGAAATGCTCATTTGTGCTTACTGAGGAGTTACAAACAATATATTCTTCATTTGAAAAATGTGTGCAATACTTCAATGCAAAAAGTATTCATTTTTCTTAATGAACAAGCATCAAAAACTACATACACTATATACAGGGAATGAAAAAGTGAATAAGGCTGCCTCATCTTTAAAATTTGACACATATGCATATTGTACAAATAGGACACACACATTAGAAATATTGTGGATATTTCTATGAAAGTCCATATCTACATACTTGCAGAAATGTCCTTGCTACTTATACTTAATGGCAGTACACTCCACTGGACCTTCAAAATAAAGCAGCAGTTATTTCTAAAGTAGTTCCATTCTAGCAATACAGAATTTCTAGCATGGAGATGTTATTTCTAGGGGAAAAAAGGCAAGAAATGACTACTTAATTGGCCTCTAGATGATCTGAAATTTCTCATTGGTATTAACATCTGCACAACTGTGCATGCACAAGATTCATTTATACACCCTTAACAGGAAAATAAAGTCACCTGTTTTAGCAGGAAAAAAGCAGTACTCCTAATAATGCATTTTCTTTAGGAAATCCTCTCAATGGATATATACAGTATGTAAAAAAAATCAGTTGTAGCATACAAAAATATAAGAGAGTTCAGTATCTTTTTATATATCAAAACCTAATCATCAAAAATTCAGATATCCTGAGACAGGTATGCACTGTGCATCTACCAATGCCAGTGTACTGCTGGAGGACAATTCGAAAAGCATTACCTGCATTTCTAAGTAAGTGTAAAAATAGCTAAGGCAATGCAGTAGCTTAAGAAGCTCTCCTGCTTCCATTATGTTAATTAGTAACAGTGCAAAATATGCATAAAAGGCTGAAAGACAAATCCACGTAGTAACTGCAAAGTAAATAGTAAGCAACAATATTGTAAATATACTACAGTTACTGATTTTACAAAGTTAAATGAAAACAAATGAAAGACACTTTCCTGTTCTGAGCATCATGCTTAACCGCAATGTGTATACTCACATTCAAGCAATTGTCTTAAATACATATGCTAAATCCGACAAAGAAGTAGTGAAATGAATCAATGCTGCTTGCCATGAATTTCTCCAAAGAAATACAGAATGATAAAATTATTCTGAAACAATAAACCTGTTTATGAAAAAATATTAATCAGAGGGATCTAATAAATGAAATATAATTACCATAAATCCTAATTTGACTGTTTTGGCTAGAAAACAGTAGAAGTTCTGACCACTACTGTCCGCATAAAAAAATAATAAAAACAGATTAATTTGCTTAAACTACTGGGTTTCGGCTACCTTGAAAAACACCAGAAGACTGTAAATTTCTCAGTGGACATACACTTAATACTGCTTCATTTGAATCGAGAAATATTTACTTGAAAATGGATTGCTAAATACAAATGTGCTCAACAATTGAAAACCAGCACATACAGCTTCTTGTATTTATTTACATTTAAAATCTGCAAGGGTACTACTTAACTTGGGGAGCTAGACTGAACCAATGCTCATTTCATAGCATAAAGACTGTTTAACATCCTATTACTTGTAGGTGATGCTTACAAAGGTAGTCCTAACATCACTACGTCCACCTTAAAAGCAAGAAGCTCTCTATGTTCATGTAACTGTTACTGGCTCTTAATTTGCCCTCTCACCATCTGTTAAACTTCTTATAACACACTCTACCACTGAATTATGGTAGTCAACTTGAATGAAAACCTAGAAATTACATATAGAATGCTTTCCCTAAACTGGTATAATGCATTGTCATTAAAAAAGATTTAAAAAAATATAAAAATTGCATAATCTGTTAAGAGTAGAAGCAAAGATTTCACAGGCTATGGGTGTTACAGTTCTTGTAAATCATCACTCTTGGTTCTCTCTTCTCCTTGTCTGAAAGCCTAAAAATCTATGGAAGGATAAACATACTGTGGTAAGAACAGATTTGTTATCCTGCATGTGCGCATTGGAAAAAAATTAAATATATCCAATGCATTTACCAAGCAAGATAAAGAGTCTTAGTCACAAACATACATAAATTGATGGTTTAAGCTCTTCAATGTCCATCTAATTTTGCTACAATACAGATGTGTTTGAATGCACAATGTGTTCTGAAAAGAGAGAGTCAAGAAAATCTGTTCTAAAATCTGCAGTTTCAAGGGGGCAGTGGATTTTGCAGAAATTTTGAAAAAAATCAGGCACCCACTTTCCAAAGAGAGTCAGTCTCCTGATTTATGTCTAATTTCCTTTGAGTACTTTGGAAATCCTTCCTCTACTTCCTCTGAATATATCAGCCTAATTAAGTAAATTATTTTGCAGCACAGGTCCAAAACAGTGCTTCAGATAATGAAGCTCACAGCGCTGAATAACTTCTTGACTATGTCAAGGTTAAAGGGAGCTTGAGGACCCAGTCCATTTTGTCTATTAAAAAAACAACAAAAAATAGGTGAAAAAGACAAAGGGTCAAGATTTCTGATGCAGGCTCATGTGAAACAAGGTCCAGGGACTGCGGCTCATAACTGTTTGTGACCCCATATTTAAAAGTGTTAAAAGTGTCTCTTACCCTGTGTTTTCAAACACAGAACATAGTACAATTGCCATGTTATAGCAGACACTATGGTGGGATGGATACATTCCTACCATTTTGCAGCCTGATAAAAAAAATGATCAATAGATTAGCTACAATAATGTGTATATGTTACAGATTTGTCCTCTAGGTTATATTATACAGAATTAGGAGTTCCATTCAGCTGACTTCCCTTTTTGTAATAAAATATATATATATTTTTTAAAAAGGATGCAGCTAACCCTTTCCAGCAAGATTTGAGCTCCTACCATTCCACAGGCTTTGTAGAGCCGTCCTTGGCAGGAGACGGTTACACCTTCTATGTGCTTCTGATTTCTGAACAAGCAATAACGGAAATATTTTTTGGCACTTCTGCCCGAAGCAAGAATTATCCTAACCAATACTGCCTCTCTGAATAAAACACATCCAAAAGTATGAAATACTCTGACTAGAACAGCAACTAAATAAATTGTGACTTATTCTATTCTTATGTACAAGCACTGGGCCCTCCTAGATAAAAAGAGTAAGTTTCTACAGAGTAAAACCTTTTTTTTTAAGATCAAGATTTGATCTTCATAATTTCCAATAACTCTTAAAGAGTGTAAACTTCAAAGCACAGAGGAGAAATTGTGACTTGTGTTCATTATTGTGTGCTTTTGTCACAGTTTAAGGAAATCATTCTATATTCAAGGTCAGATCACTAATAAATTGATATGATTATATAAATATATACACATCAAAGATAGAGTATGTGCACACATATATATCTGTAGATATATAAAAATATTTACTTTCTTAATGAAGTTAAAGTCTGTGTACAAACTTAAAAATACTGAAAACTGTAGGAGTCCTAATTCCTCCTTTGGAGGAATGAAAGAAGTCCCTATAAATCCTATGGAAAAAACACTCTTTGCAAGAGTGCTTCTTAATTCCTGTCTATTTCTTTGTGAATTAATACATTTGTCAAAAAATTTATAAATAATTAGATAATATGTAAAATATTATGCTCTGAGGTTTGATTACTACAGCACAACTACAGGCTGCTACTGCATAGAAAATAGATTTTATTCAGACAGTACATGTTCACATCTAACAGGATGTGTAGGTGCTACGACTACAACTGGAGCTGTTTCAGAATTTTTCTTTATTTTGTTCTAACATGAAAAGTCATTTGGGAGTATTTCCTCTGAAAATACTTTGGCCAAAAAAGCAGAAAAATGCAGATGTATTTTCCTGGGCTCTCTTAACTGTAGAATCTTCAAAATAAATCAGTTATGAAGTTACATCTTCACAAGAAAGTACTGAAAAGCTCTTTAAAAACTGACAAAATAATGTAAATGATGGGATAAAACATTAAAACACCTAAGCATGCACAAACATTTTGAGCTATATATAACAACACTGTCCCATCCTCATCCTGTAAAGTTTTGCTAGAACATTGTAAAAAATACGCACAACTTTGAACAACTCTGAAATACAGAGACACTACAATGTAAAACATCCATTAGACATCAGAGTCTCAAATTCAATCTAATGATGAAAGAAAATCAGACTTCAGATTTTTCTCTCCTTCAGCATGACAACTGAAGAAGGGTAAAACTGCATCTCAGATGCCATTTCACATTCCTTCAAAATGAGAATGACAACGGGATACTTTTGACATGGCTGTGCTTCTATGAACACACATTCATAGAGGCAGTCAGCCTGGAGTCATTAGGCACAACTCTGAGACGAGTTTTTATCCTTACACCTCACTTACACAATATCTTTGAAACTTTAATTTCATTGTTATAAAAAGGGGAGAATTTATGATGCTGACAGGATTTAAAAAAAACGAAAGAAAGAAAGAAAAAGGATTATCAGTGCAAAAGGCCCCATATGAAGTGCCTGTCCCTTATGTAGGCTTTTATCCCTTCCAGAAGGAGGATACTGCTAGTTCAGAGAGAATGATTTCACTTGGACACAAGAGATCTGTTTTCAAGCTGCTACCTGTGCCTACTTTGTAGAGCTAAACAGAACTGAACATCTAATGAACGTGATTCCAGTGTAAAATTCCCAAGGAAAAATCCTGTTTTCCTAACAAGGCTGGAGTGCAGAGATTCCAGGATTCCAGAAATGCTTTTTTTGGAAGTCATATTCCAATGTCAGTAGAGACTATTTAGGATATTTCTTTCCTTATCCTGAGTAAAGGGCTTTTACCTATTAAAGCCCCAGGCACATACTGCTACAATGCAGTTAGATTTCATAGTCCTGGTGTCCTAAAAGCCTTTATTGGGTTATTTTCTGGAGTAGTTCTCCTCATTCTTCTCCAACAGGTGGTGGTGGTTGGCATAACTTGTATAATCTGATAGAAACAAAAAATAGATTAATCATTATTTCAAGAGCTTGGTCCTTTTTAAAATAGGCTAATTTAGGCAAGACAAACTAAATCTGAGTCTTCTGTTGCACAAGTAATAAGATTAGTATAAACCCAATAAAATCTTGTTTATAAAAATGACCATTTGTTTGCATTGATAGTGGTATTATCAAAATATACATCTATAAGTAATAATGAAAAGACAGTAAAACAACATTCCTGTTTAATAAAGCTTTTATACTTCTGTAGTGAAGAACTATTTCTGAAAGCAGTGAGGTTGATACTAACTCAATAACTTATGTGTTGCTCTGAATTTCTACTAAATCCTCTGGCTTGGACTTGGTTATTAACAAGGGTTTGGAAAGTTCCCCTAAAGTCAGGAGTATGGAAAATAAAGGGCAATCATTCTGACCTCAGGCTCATTAAAAGAGGCCTCTGTTCTCTAGGAATATCCAGCATTTCGCCTAGAACCACAAGAGTCTGAAACAGCAAGAGACATGATCTCATTTGGAGATTACGTGTTTTCCTCAGGGAAAGTGTATTACTCTAGCAAAAATACAGAGGCTAAGGAGCTGGGTATGGCAAAGAGAAAAAGCATTTAAAGTCCAAAGACAATAATACCACAGACACATTAATACCGAATATCAAGAGTGTATGATACTGAAACACAGAAGGGAAAAAAAGCACAATCAAACAAACAAAAAAAACCAAACAGGCTGGGTGGGTCTGACTAGAGGCAGGGTAGTGACTCTGCCTCATGTTGGAGGGTAGAGGTATTTGATATGCTCTGTATATCCGAATTTTCTGGGTAAAATTCACAAACTTGCCAGAAAATCATCACATTGGTTTATATCATTGCACTTAAACTAGCTGGCCATTTCAAAATCATACTACAGGTCAACATGAAAAACAAAAGTCTGGACATGTGACAGGGCTCCACAAAGAATCCAAGCTCAGTCAGCTACTGCTTTCTTGGCAGGATGCTCTGCCACTGGAGTTACTTGACGTGCTGTCTGTGTCACAGCCCTTGTGAACACTGAAAACTCTTCATGCCATGATGCTTCATGAGAGAAAACACGCTCTGTGACTATTCCACAGCAGGGCAGGGTATCTGCTGTTCTCTTTCAGTTCCCTTATGAGCCAAAATCCACGGGACACTGATAACACACAACTGCAGGGGGCTAAATAGCCTGAGTCTCACTGTAGGCAGTATCATTTCTGGAGGGTAGAAATGAAGAGCACCAGCTCTACCAGTGGAGCAGCAATCTTGCTTTCAAAAGCACCCGGAGGGGCACTCCTACACTGTCATCTGGTCATTTGACCGTTTAAGGTCAAGCTAGCATTGATGCATCAGCCAGTGTATTTGTTAGGACACACACAAGCCAACAGACATACATCTCATCTCTGTCTGCCAAGGAGAGAATGAGTTGGCCTGGACTTTATATAGCCAAGCATGGAGACAGAAGTAAACCAGGGCTTACTCTCAATTATTTAATTCTGTCAGTGCAATAAATCAACAATACTCAGAGCAGGAACATGACAGATAGATTCTCAGAGTCTCATTTAAGTCAGTAATGACAGTGGGGTTAATTATCGGTGAGGTTTTAGCAAAATCTGGCTTCAATTGAGCAATATACAGGACCGCTGAGCCTGAAGTATCAAGGTTTGGGAAATCTCAGGTTACAGCAGTAACCTTTAAGGATATTGTTGAGAAAGCCAGTGAGGAGTGTGCACTCCAAAACAAAGTTGCAGAGAGACTGCATAAGTCCCTAAGGAGTTATAGACTGAAGACAGTATAGGACAGAACAGCCTCGTCTGGCTCAATATGTAACAGGTGTTTTAGATGATACAAATCAGCTGAGAAAAGACAGTGAACAGCGGCAACTGCAGAGAACAGATAATTCCTTGAAAGCACATTTAACTGGAACTGTCTTTAATGGCAAAGGGCATCAAAGAATTGATAACCTGCAGGATCAATTACCCATATACTGGGTATCACACATGCTGATAAGAGTTCTGACTTACATGGCTTATTATCTCTAATGGTACACAAAATACTCCAAAGCCTGAGGCCAATGAAATATTCCTGGGACACTGTTACTGCTACTGACTAGCAAGCATGTTGGATGCATCTCTGCTTCATTCTATGTTCTAAAGTCATCTGATAATTTTCATTTATTGCTAAATTATGGGATTTTCACCTGGAGAGAAGCGACCTCCTAATTGATGTAACAGATATCAAGTATTGCCAGTACAAGAAAGGTAATAAATGTCTGCTGGCCAATCACTTGTAACTTTTTCCTTTTAAGAACTTGAATTTCTCTTTATGACAAAAGCTTTCAATACAGATACTTACTATCTCATGCAGAGGTGGTAAGAGAACTAGACCTGGTTTGTCACAAACCTTTGGCCATCTGTAGAATTACGTGAAAACACAGTCTAATGAAGGCCAGAGTCATACTGCCAATACTCCTTGCTGCAGCTAGCTCAGCTTCTGATAACAGCTTAAAAGACAGTCTCCTCTTACAGGACATGTGAAAGAGAGAACTGCTCCACAGATGTATATTCTGTGGGGATTCCCATTAAGGCATAAGATTCTTCAGTGGAAAACCAGAAGGCTATTGACCCATTTGAGTTACCCAGCCAAACGCCTCTCGCTCTAACATCCAACATGAGAGAAGAATAATGAAGATGAGCTTTTATAACAGATGAGCTTTCAACAGAGACAGAGTCATCATATCAACGTCTCCTCAAGTACCAATGGAATGTTCTACACTGAAAACCGGGTAAAACACAGAATCACCTGCATGTGTATGGTACAGAAACCTTCCAAATCCTTTCCCTAGCCTCATAATCAGAACATTTATTGAACTGCATTTCACCTATGCCATAGATTTTTGATGACGCAGAGTTCATCAACTCTTTTGTTGAAGAAGCACTTTTGCAAATGCTGGTTTTGAAGACTGGCCTTGCTCTTTGAAACTATTTTTGAACTTTGTTTAATGGTATGAACAGGTATCAAATACTGATATTCTTCCTGGGGTCATTAACTAAGCAGAATATTAGGAGTGTTCTTTTTACTTATTAATACTAATGACCACTGCAAAGTTACTGGGTGCCAGTGCAGCTGATGTCTTGGGTTTATCTGAGAGTAGGATATTGCTCTTGTTGGAGTAAACCATCATATTACTGTTTTTTTGTTTGTTTGTTTGCTTTGTTTTTAGTTCATTGGGCTTTTTTTTTGTTTTTGCTTTGGTTTTTCGAGGCTTAACTAATCACAGTAGACCAAGACCACCTGCACTGCTGCTACTGATCATCTATGCATTTTGAGGGTTAAAAAAATTCAACTATATCTACTTATGCGGAATAAGTCTGTAAAAACATCTAGGGCTTGAACTCTGATGGTTTGATTAGACATTAGACATAGTAATAGGTATTGAAAGATGTATGTTTCATAAAGATGTGTGTTTGATAAAAGACCTGTCAAAAGCAAAGGAAATGTGAGGTTGAAAGTACTTAGAAGGTAGTTAAAATGCAAATAAATATTTTCAGAAGACTACTGCGTCAGTCACTTGCCAGATTCAGTCTCACTCCTATAACCGGTAGAGGGAATTGGGGGAGTTCATCTATCTTGCCCTGTATGGGTGCACAAGATGCATGTATGTATGCAACACCACTACACAAATTTACTCATATCTTGTGCACTCCTTTTCTAGGATTAGATCCAGCACAAGCATGGCGCGATGCCCAGTAATTTGCTGTGAACAGATTATAACCAACAATTCCCAACGGGAAGAAATTGGCACACTTGAGGAAAGAGGTACAAACTGCATAAGAAAAGATTCCTGTAGAATTACTGATCAAAATCCTCAAAGTAGTCTCTCTTGTAAGGCTATGGGCAATATATATGCTCATACATACATACAGACCTCTTGATAAGATACTAGTATTACATTCTTTCCCTGATGAAATTTAAATGCCACAATGGGTCTGTTATGTATACCCTCATATCTGTTTGTACCTTCAACATGTTATTATTAATCATCCAGAAACTTTATGCTTTAAATTAGTAGAAAAAAAATTAAATGATAGCTGGATTAATATAACTACCTTAAAATGAAACTAAGCATTCTGGAGTTTTCATTTGTAAGTATTACACTTGTTAAAAAAACACTTTCTGGTGTCTGTGATCTATCATGTCACTGAAAAATATGTGCTCTATATTTAGGTAGCTTTTTAATCTAATGGATGCTTCAGGACAAGACAAAGAAAGACTATGTCATTTCTAAAAGCAACTAGAGTGTGATTGCACTAAGCTACCGCAGTGCAGTATTTCATTAAAATTGGGTTTTGCACTTTAGGAATGAATATTCCCCTCAATATACTGCAAATCACAAGTGATGAAGGACTTACTGATTTTTGAATAGTGCAATCTGATTCATATTAATTATGAAAACACTAGGGTAAGTTTTAAAGTGCTGCACAGCTATAATTTCTGCAACTAATTAATTAAAATTATATGGCTAAGAACCTAGTTAATCCTATGTATATTATGTCAGATCTTACCATTACCAAAATACAATGTCATCAATGTTTGTTGCTAACTAACTCGTGAGCCTCTAGGATACAATTTGTCACTAACTAGACAAATCACAGTCTAAAGCACAAACAGTTACCTCGGGACGGACTGTGGTGTTCGGTCCCTCACTCCTAAATTCTTGGCTGTATTTTGTACTCTTGCCCCCTGTAAAAGACAAATAAGAGCTTTGCTTCATTTTTTCCAACACACGTTTTCTTTCTGACCTTCTAGATCAATGTAATTATGTCATAAAATTAATCAATATATATGCTTCATATCCTTGAACAACTCTCCTCTTTTGAGGTGATAGACAAGTTAAAGCAGTATATTGATTTTCAACTTAAAGCAATGCACAGAAAAGAAACACAATCCTTTCATGTGTCATTATATAAATAAGAACATCGGTTGAGACAGATACTAGATATGTGTGAAACACACACTACATCTCTACAGAGCTGCAGTGGCAGCAACACATGATGTAAAAATCTGGTACAGCCACTGATTCAGAATATTAGTAAGTAAGAGTAAGACTAGAACTTGCATTTGGCAAGTCTTAAGTAAGTCTTCATAGCTAGTCCTCAACTTTAATGAAGACTTGGAAAGAGTTCAGAGGAGAGTAGTCAGAATGATCAAATCATAAGAATGCATATTCAATCAACAAAGAAAAGTCAGATGATCTTATGTTGTTAAATCTGGATCAGAGATCGGTTACTGGGGAAATGATAATCATCAAATACATAAAAGTCAAATTAAGCACCAAGTAAAACATTCTAACAAAAAGGATAATAAAATTCTGGAAGAGACAGCTTGAGGAGCACTGCATAGGAATCTCCATTACCAGAGGATTAAAAACAGTTAAGACAAGTGTCTGTCACAAGTAATGTACAGCTGCTCCAGTTTTGAGCAAAAGGCTGGATATGCTTCAATTTAGATTTCATCCTCTTCAGTGTCCTTTCCTCAGTGCCATATTCTAAAATTTTACAAAAATAAAAAATACCATAATAGACTGCTAGTGACTCAAACTGACATATACATATATATAAATCTATAGAGAGTGTACATAGGAAAACTATCAGAATTAATCATATGTAGATATGAACTTCAATGCTGTGACTACTTCTGAGAACAAAAAGCAGACTATTTTTACTTATATCACTCACTAGACAAATTTATTTTAACATCGTGTTCCCATAATAAATCAAATGTGCTGACTTAAAAATGAGTCTAGCTTTATACAGCCATGTAATTTACTGCTTAGCAAGAGAACAAATTAATCCTACAAATTACAACCGTCATATCCTTATATCTTTCGGAGAAAAGCCCTCAAGATTTACTAACACTTGCTATACCTCTTAGTCTCCACTGAGCACCATAATATCATTTCTATTTCAATACACTGTTAATTTACACTTCTCTGGTATCATTCCTAAACCTATAACAATGAGAATATTGGCACTGTTTGTCTCATGTAGGCATAACAGATATTTTTAAGAGACTCTAGCATTTTTTTCTCTGTAAAACAGTACTGCTAGAGCGCTAATGAAAGATTCCATTAGCTTTAGGGAGGTACCATCATAGATAGGCTAGTATTTTCAGTGCCATGAAAAGTAAATGATAGGTTTATTTTCAAGTTACACACTACTTTAAGATAGCAAAACCAGTCAACATTAAGAAAATCAATTATATTTATGCCTGACTTGGAGGGCACAAAATCAGCACCATTCTTATGAGAACACTTTCAAATACAATGCTCTTACTATATTCATAAAAGGGCATTGAAAAAATACTCACTTAAAAGGCAATACAGATTCTCTCCCACCATTTCCTCTATCAGCTATTTATTTACCTCTATCCCCTGTAACCCCGTGGCCTCTTACAGCTCATTTTCCATGTCTCTATTTACATTCTGGTGCCTCCTGAAGACACTTCTACTGGGATGCTCTTAGTAGTAATTTGTGGGTAAAAATGTTTACAGGAATAAATACACGAGTGAGAAAGGTTAAAGATGGTTGGAGGACTTTGTCAGATTTTTTATTTTAAAATCAATCTAGACTGGATTAGCTGATAAAGAAGGGAAAACACTTATCTAAAATTGTCCCACTGATCCCAGCTTATAACAACTCTCATAAATTGCTCTCTTTTCTTCAGTTACTGCAAGATAAGTGCTGGTGGGCACCCAGTTATAACTGATAGGGCAATTACTCAGACAATTGTTCCAACAACATGGCTAGGGTTATTAGGAGTTCTGTTAAGCATGATCAGCACCTCATTCAATTTAATGGAGAAAAACACATCCTGAGGTCATTGACACAATCAGGTGTCTCCAGTTATTCACTACTGGTGCCCCAAGCTGAAAAAGTTATTCCAGTAGAGACAATTCTAGTCAAGATAATTTCCTGGTGTGAAAAGATAAGCTGCTAGCAGATAGTGTTGCTAGCTTTCAGCAACAGAATAGCAGATGGAATAGACATCCTTTCATTTGCATATTCCTATGGCTAATTTCTCTTTATTACCCATAAAAATTCACGGTGTAAATGGACTAGTGTAAAGGATTACTTTTCCCTTTACTTTAATACAGGAAAAACGTACATGTATTCACCTTCTCTAAATGTTCTACACCAATCCCTGAGAAGCTTTTATTTTTTTTTTATCCAAGCTGTGTGTGTGTTACTGCCCTAATGGTCAAATCCCATAGATATTAAAATATTAAATCAGGAAAAGTTTTCTAGAAAGTACTAGCGTTTGCTGAAATTACTCCAAAACATTCAGAATTTAATGAAGAATTATATATCTACGGCAGAACTCCAAAACTGATTTAAATGACAACAAAAGATGCTAAAACACTCTGTGAAATCAATCGTGGTTTCCTACAAAAGGAAGAATGTGTGAACAAAGTCTGGCTTGCTATATATGAACAGACCTTTTGCAGTGTCTGTGGGTGGTATTGAAATATTGGTATTCTTAACAGCTATTGATCACCTGCTGTTTTACTTCAGAGAATGTAGGTCCATTGCAGGCATCTTTATACATCTCAATTTAAGCAAGGCTCAGTACAATTTCATCTGCTCAAGTAATTTAGTAAGTAACTTTTCTTCTAATTTTATTTTTCGTTTTAACTTAAAAAGCTATTAGAAGACCCAGAAATGCACCATTTTCTGAAAACTGTCCAGAACCATACATTGAAAATGCGCAGTTTCACAGAATACCTCTCTGAAAGCAGACATGTACAACTTTATGCCTAATTTCTTTGTGAAATATCCAGATTTGCACGTGGATAGAATGTGAGTAGAAACATCATCATATAAATGCAACTCTGTTTTTATACTGCAGTAGCTTTCTTTTAATGCCAAGTTAAAACTGCAATTTCTGAGCACACCTACATGATCTGACTCAGGAACCCTGAGGGTATTTATTCATTGCAGAAACTTAATTCATGCACTGAAGGAACTGAAAGTCAGATATGAAAAAGAATGAGACTCATTCTCATTACTCAGAAATAACATTAGACAGTAACACTTAAATATAATTGATCAAAATCTATGATGTGAGAATATTTACACAATTCCTTAGCAGACGAACGGTTTGATCTAGTGTATATGCATTTTATCTATGGCAAGTTAGAAGTAAAGCATAGCTCTTCAATCATTTTTATAATTAAACTGTGATTTCTGCACAGGATATGTACTAGAACTTAAGGAAATTATAAATTTAGATGCAAATTACAACCTAGAAAAAGCAACTCTTATCTGTGATTAGTTGTTCCAACATTTAATAACCTTTTATTTTTCCTAGTAAATAGCACCTACTTTAAGACTGAATTTGTTTTTATTTGACTTCTGCATCCCGTTTCTCATTTATACTTTTGCCATAAAGTTGAAAGTTACTGCAGGTTGGGATATATGCTCCATATGCACGCAGAGTGCGTAAGCCCACCCACTGCTCAACCTCTTTGATCAAGCAAATAGGTTGAGCTGTTTAATCTTCACTTCATGTGGCTTGTCTAACAACCCCAGGGTCATTTGTGCCCCTTCTTTGAACTCCTTCCAAGACTCCAAACTTATTGTCAAAGCACTTATGTGCTAACAAGATATCCCAGGAGTAGTTTGCCAATAGAGGGTACAGTTTAGTCCTCACTTCTATTTTGTATTCCTTTTTTTTTTTTAATTAATTATTACTATTAACCTCTCCAACATTTTTATCAGACCCTTGTGCTACGAAGTAATGCTCAGGTGATCAGCCATTCTCAACAGCCTCTAAAATACTAATATCCTATTAGATCAAAATAGTGAAAAATATTATTCAAAGTAAATATAACGCCCTCAAGAATCTTGCCTGGGAAGTACTTATTTCCCTTTCTCTTTCATTCAGTTCATGAGTCACCTTTTATTAACTGTAATTAATAATCCCAGTTAATTATTTTTATGGATAATAATTAAGATAAAATGCTTTTCCTCAACAGGCTATTCTGATTTTCTGCAATCACAAAGAATATACTGCAGAAGTTATATAAAAACCATCAGATAAAATCATAATCCCATAAAAGTCAGGATCCATTTACACACACACAGAAAGCAAACACCTGGTAAAAATCAGTCTGTTACTTTTTAAGGGGGAAAGAGAGGGAGAGAGAGAAGGGGAGACACAGAGAACGGGAGACACAGAGAAGGGGGAGACACAGAGAAGGGGGAGACACAGAGAAGGGGGAGAGTGGCAGAATTTCAGCCAGTGATAACTCTCCCTTTCACCCAACTAAGGTAACTCTCATACGGGGATCCCAAAAGGTCTGGCCAAGTCATTCCTGTTTGATGGTGGCAAGTCTTGTTAGGAGGCAGCAACACCCTTGCCGCAGGGAGCACCTTACCTGCTTGCGCATGACATCCGTGGCCTGCATGATGTAGCGTGGGGGCAGCCCGTGGCTCCGTGCCAGAATGATCGCCTGCTCCAGGGTCACGCTCAGGGTGCACCTGCAATGCAAAACGGATGCTAGCTCAGGCATCGGCTAGCAACGGCTTCTGCAAATGACTGCTCTATCTAGAATATACTCCTTAAAAATACTGAAGGATACCAGGCAGTATCTTAATTTAAAATTAACATTTGCTTATTGACTCTGCTCAGCAGTCACAAAGGTGAAAAACTAGAATAACTGGGGAATTGAGACCAGGAAATGTCCTGATTCTTTTCATCAGATTTACATGACTTGGTATTTTTCTGGCAAAAGACTCATGACAATGACAAAAAAAAAAAAAAGTCATCCAACAATAATCCATGACCAGCAGAAACCTTTTACTAACTCATTCAGCAAGATCCCTTCATTTATTACATTTCTTAAGCATCCACAGTTGGCAGGGTTGGTTGTTCGCTCCTTGTTACTGGCAATTTCATTTTTGCTTTTCTACATCAAACTGGACTGTGTGGGCCATCTTTAGTCCCACAGCACAGTGATGCATCTCTTCTTTCAATTCCCTTCGAACAACCAGTTGTGCTGGAAACTACCACCATTCTCTTCCTATTCCCAACTCTCGTGTGATATCCATTTACATAGCACTAGATCTGCACACAGAGTTACTTGACTGCCCACTGCTTCCTGAAGTCGAAAAATTGTAATCTCTTCACCAACTTATTACATAGCAAATTATTGATGTCTTAAAAAAAAAGCAACAGATATAAAAATAAATAAATATAAAAGAACTGCTAGAAGAACAAAGGAAGAAAATTGTGCAATTACTGGAGTTTTCCCCCAATCAAATATCACTAGATCGAGAACTCTACTGCAGCATGAGAAATATTTCACTCCAGATGGAAATCCAAGGTTTTGACTTCTTGGTGATAGAAATTCCATAACAATCTTTCTTTATGGAAGTGTTAATCTGTAGCGATGCAGGTTGAAATATAGTATTTCCATTCTCTGTAACAGGCAATAAGCTTTGTGCAGAATTTGCAAGGCCTCAGGACTGGTATTTGTCACACTTGCTCTGGTTGCACTTTTCTTGACCTGCCTGCAGCTCCATTCTACTTGGTTTGGCTGTGACAGCAATTTCTCTAATCAACCAGGTATCTAATCAGTTTTACATTTTTATTCTTTTATCATTGTGTGGCACAACTCTCACTTTAAGTAGATAGCAGCAACAAGCAAGCACTCACTCCATGCAGAAAGGAGACACCAAATATACATCCAGGTGTAGCATGGAGCTGCCCACTCCAGGGGAGTAAAGGGGTATTTGGAAACATAAAATGAGCCCAGTGGATTCCAGAATGAAGAAGAAAGAAGCATCATGATGTTGACAAGCTCCAGATAGTGTTAACTCATTCACACTACTCCCCAACCACAATGAAATCACCGACGTAGTGACCCAGAAAGCAGTGGCAGGATAAGAGACATAAGAGGAGAAGAGGCATAAGAGACAGAAAGAAGGATAAAAACTAAGGGAAAGGGCAATAGTTTTTGCTGCATTACTATAATTTCTTTTTCTATAATAATTAGATCTAGACTAACAATAATTCATGAATTGGACTGCTAAGACTTCTACTATACTAAAAAATCATTGGTTTTAAAGAATGTGTGCTTCCTCTCTTCCCATAAGCAAGATCAGGAATATAACAATATTGCTGCTCAATTACAACCAAATGATTAAAATAAATAAAAAACTTAATCTGCTAACTGAGGCTTACTTAGCAAATGCAAAGAGTGACAACCAAAAGGGGGAATATTTATAATTGGGTAAGATCCTTTCCAGGTGATTTCTGAACAAGTTTCCTCTCGCTCTCAGTTGCTAATGTAGTTTTGAGAGCTAGGGAGCTGTGGGTCTTTTTCTCCTACTTTGTCTATTTTAAACGTTAAAGAAAAAAATCTGACCCGGGAACTATATCCTAAGTAAAGGCTATATTGGCTTCCTCAGAGCAGCTGGGGAAGTTTCAGAGATGAAGATCTTGCCCTAGCACAATCCGTCACCATGTCAGAAGGTAAGCACCACCAAAGAAAGGCATTTTGGACATGCCAGCTGCCTCCAGGTACCCTGTTGAGGACAAGGATGGTTCTTCATGCAGTCAAGAGCAAAGCAGTAAAGGCAACAAAACTGAGTAGAAAGTCGAGTACTTTTTAAGAGGCACAACCTGTCTGAGGGCTGCTATTCTGCATCAGTAAGCTGCTTGATGATTTTTCTGTTCAGAGCCAGACACAGCATTGCAATAATCAAATCTCTTCAACCAGAAATATGAGGTGTGCATAAATTGATCCTACATCAGCGGAACTTGACAAAAGCTACATTTTTCACATCAGAATAATAAAATTAAGACCCATGGTTGAAACACAGTTTTGAGTCACCTTTTGGCAAACACTGACCAAAAGATTCTGTGTAGCTTATACTGTGCACACAGAACAGACAATATGTTTCATTCAGACATTCATCTTGCAGAGCAGAAGATCTGTAGGAGGGGAAATGTGTCTGCACCTTACTTTTTTTCTTATTGAAAAAAAAAATTGGCATGTTTAAATATCTCTAAGTAAATTCGTGGACTGTAAAAAGTTTTACAGTAGTAAGTGTGGAAGACATTGAATTCAATCTGTATCTTTATTAATAGCTCATTGTTAAAAATTTATAAGTTAAGTGATCTTCCTTGGCCATTAAATCAGTTTTATTCCCCAGCTTCTTGTATATACTGACCACAGAAGTAACCTGGAACCAAAGTCTATCAATCTTTTGTGTTATATGCTTGATTAAAATGAAAAATAGTTAAATATTAGACTAGAACTTCTAAACACTGTGTTGTTATACGTATTTGAAAGATGAAGTATTGCAAAAATAAAAAGATATGTGCTCATAATATTTACCAGCACCAAAATCTAAACACCTAACCTTGAAGAAGAAACTGAAAAGGAAGCTTTGTCCCATTCACAACAAGAAAAAAAAAAAAGAAAGTACTGGAGAGGTGATTTGACAAGTATAATATAAACTAGAGAAAAAGCATAAAAGATCTTCCTGTAGAAATGATGGAAGTTCTGGACAGGAAGTCTAGCTTCCTTCCAAACAGTTACTGAAACAATTTCCCCAGAACCCCTATCTTTGTGGAACTCCAAGGAATGAAAGAAGGGAGAAAAAAAAATCCATAGAGTGAATCTACTCCAAATTAACAACCTCCTAAATGAAAGTCAGGTTAAAGAACTTGATACAAACAATAATCTTGTTATTGGGAAGGGCTGCAAAATTGCTCCCTATCTAAAATGAAATAGATGGTTGTCATATACATTACAAACCATTTGCTTTTTGACAGTACAAGATGTGATTTGGAAATAAATTTGTTAAGCGTGTAGTTAAAAACACTAAAAGGAAAGTGAGAAAACTGGGACAAAGTGAAACAGCATTATGAAGAGCAGCCTTTAGCAGTGAACCAGCACGATGAGGAGCACTTCAACAGGCTTCTACAGAGAGAGGCAGCAAGTAGTGCACAAATCTGAAACATGCAAATATACTCAAACCGAATACCTGATCTCAAGGCAAAAAAGTAGGCAAAAATAATTTTAAGAGTTACATTCTTATCACATCATAGGGAATTGGTAGAGAAGATAATCAACATGATGCCTATGACAGTATTAACTACTAGCCCACTTGCTAAGCTTGTATTTCATTCTGGTTCTTTCTTTTAGTTTTTTAAATACGTTTTTTGAGTACTACATATTCTTTACCACAAATCAAACTGCCCTGAAAATCAACTGTAAAAGAAACAAATGCATATGTACAAAAACTAGAGATCAACATGGAAAAATCATAACTGGAAGTACCTTTGTAACAGGGCTGCCAAACACAGAGATTAACCAAAAGCAAATCTCAACCAATACAATTTCTAGAATTTTATAAAAATTGAAAAGTAGAGAATTCCTCCTATGAAGATCCTATCTTGGTGGTCTGGACATAGTTTAATTCCAAGGACTGAAGCAAGATGCAATAGTTGACCCTCTCCTCCTTTTTGAAAATCAATAAGCAAATGCTAGTAAAGGTTACAAAGCAATCTGGAAACAGCCCAGACCACTAACAGTATCTGGTCATCTAGATGAAATCAGCACAGATAAATCAAACAAGGAAAAGATTGGTGAGGAGAGAGAGGGAAACCTCCTTCAAATGATTTCACATACTATTCTCTTATGGGAATGAAAAGTTCTAAATTGTGCATGGGAGCAAATCAAAATCTGTTTTCACTCCTTCTCATTTTCTCCCATCCTTTCTTTTATGTCAGAAAAACAAGGCTCAGATTCATCATCCTAAATTTTCTGTCAGTTAGAATCACAAATTCCCTGCCTTGACAGATTACAGCAGCAAACAGCACAGACGTTTGGCTTTCCAACCACAGCTGGGCTGAGAATTCCTCCTTCTTCCCATTTGGTTTCCAAGAAACAGAAGGGGCTGCAGCTGCCTCCAGCCCCTGCCTCCTGTTCTCAGGTTCCATCAGTCACGGCAGGGTCTATGTGAAGATTAGATACAAACTTTCAAGTATCTTCTGCATCAGACCCCGCTGAACAAAAGAGGTTGAATTATATTTTTCTAATCACAAGCAGTCACCAGCTGACAAACTCATTTGTTTATGGCTGGATGTGATTTTTACTCAAGGGCAGCAAATCTGCTGGATAGACATATGCTGAAATATATAGTCAACTGAGGTGTAAAAGAGGAAAACAGACTGAAGATTGCTGAGAAATGGATTATTTCATGACAGCTTATTTAATGTCATTTGTCACCTGAGAGGAAAAATAATCTGAGCCTATATACAGAACCTGCTAAGCTGCCACTGAGCGAGTGGTTTATCTATGTTAAAAGAGCTAAAAGAATCTAAATAATTAAAGTCATTCCCTGGGTGCAGTTTGAATTGTAGCCATCTTGCATCCAAATATGCATTAAAATATCTCTCTGAAAAATACTCTGAATAGAAAAAGATGAAACAAATTAGCTTAGTAGTTGCCACGTTGGTTACCCGCTGTCAGAAATGTTGAAGTGAGTTGTGTTCTGCTGGCATGAATAGATGAAGTTTTGAAACTTCACCTATCGGTTAATCTCTTTAAAATACAAAAGTTCTGCCCAACATGCAATTTAGTGTCATCGTGATTTAAAATCATTTTCTTTTCACAGATCATAAGCTAATCTTACATACACTTGTCCACTTTTTAAACTGCTGACAATTAAGCACTCGCTTGTCCCTACTATCATTTAAATTAGTGCTTATGGAGCAGCTATTATTTATATCAGTGTATGTAACAAGGTACATGACTGTAAGGTAAAGATTTTTTAGGTAACTTTTTATAATTACTGCTAATGGTTAGGTAATATGTATCAGTTCTAAAGAGTAAGCTGAAGATGAAAATAGGCCATAATAGACCTAAAAAGGGTAGAAAATGCCCTTCAGGGCTATAAGTAATAAGCATTAAAAAGGGTAGACAGGCCTAACTAAAGGCTGTTTGCTACAATCTCTAAGCTATTCTCACTGTAAGAATACAGCTCCATGCAAATAAAATTGAAATTTGCATTCATGGAGCTAAAAAGCACATTTTCCTAAAACATAACCATTCTCTTCATCTTCCATGCCCATATGCTGAAAATTTGCTGAACAGAATTTTTATTTTTCTCGTGGGGAGGAGGAATTTCGGCCAGCCGGGGATGAAATGAGCATGAAGCACTTTACAATTACTTAGAGTATTGTAATTTACAATTTACAATTACAGTGCTACTCTGCTGGAGTTCAGGATTTATGCTCAATCTCTTTATGAACCTTGTAATCAAGCCGAGATGCTTCCAGTGTGGAAAATCACTACCCTCAAAATCAACCTTGGATTTGAACAGATCCTTCAAAGTTTAGTGCAGTTATTTTGCCAATGTAGAGCAAGCCATTATCCTGTACATGAAATAGATTTTATTCCATTATGATGGTTCAGTAATCATAAGCAACGCTTCAAAAAGTGACTGTCCATGGAAAATATTACTGAACTAGGGAAGCATGGATAGCTCAAGGCTAAGGAAATTTCTACATCTCATTCATTAAAAGACAGCCTGACAAGGCTCCTTCATGACAGGCACCACTGTGATTATGAAGTTGTGCAAACCACACACCAAATATATCCCAATCCCCTTCTTACATGCACATTTTTGTTGGGCATGCATGCACCATCACATCACAGGATAATAAAAATTGATTCTACCAGGTATTCTCAACCACAAGCTACCAGTTTGCTAGAAATAGGCAGTGGCTTATCAAGCTAGGGAATCAGTCCTGGAAGATAAGCAGACAGACACACTGCAGATGTCAATTTGGTTCATGTCTCTGTTCATAGTTTGGCAGCTACTCTCAGGTCTCCTTTGCTCAGATCTATTAAATTCAGCATTGGTCACTTTTAATCCTGAAAATGAAAAATGCAGAAAATCATATTGAGGTTTTTTTCTGTATTTTATAGAAAAATTATCATCAAGCAATCCAAAAATTAAAAAAAAAAAAAAAAAAAAAAGATTCTTCTACCTTTCTTGAGATAGAGAGTTTTCTGAAAAACAAAAAAAGTTATGACTTGACCTGACCTGAATATAAATTATCTGTTAGTTTTAAAAAAATGAAACTGCACAGAACATCTTTTCAGAAACATGCTTCCTGTAAGATCTTGACACCTTTAATTGGCAGAAAATGTTGCAAGGTGCACTCATAACATTAACATTCTTTGATGAAATAACAAGATTTCCAAGAACCACCATGCTTTTTGTTTGCTCATGCTTAATCATACATGCAAACACAAACAACAGTATCTTACATCACGCAAAAAGTCAATATTGACAATTATCTTTCATTCAATCTTTCACATGAAAAAGTTCTATGTCCATGCAAAAAGGCAAGCAAATCTATTTGCTGGAAAATTGCAATTTATCACTTGTCTCCCAAGACTTCAGGTTATTCAATCAATTCACTTGCACCTCAGAAATTAAAGATTTTTTTTATTATTAATAATCTGGCATTTTCTGTATAGAAGAGTCAGATTTTCCCAAACACTTGGACTACAGATAGAAAAACATTGCATGAGTAGGAGAATGATTCAACAGAGTAACATGATCAAGTATCGACCCACCATTAAAAGTCCACAGTGGTCCATAATTTTTAAGGGGGGCAATTAAAAAAAACACCTTGAGATTCCTATTAATAATAAGTTAGGGCCATCTGAGCTGAATCACTTTATGTGCATCTCTGCATTTTTGGATTGCATTCTAAACAAACGAATGTCTCAGAATTTAAAACTTGCCAGAGATCTCAAAGATTATAAGCTTCTACATGCCTGTAGGGATGAACAATACCACAATCTACCAGGTTGCCTATGTAAGGAAAATCTAAAGGAAAAAAAATGTCTTAAGAAGACAAATTCTCACATATTTAACAATTATGTGTTCTCAAGTAGTAACAAACATTATCCTATATTATTTTATGAAGCATGAAAATACATTAACTGGAAAGAGATATAACAAAACTCCATTTAGAAGAAAAGAAGGGACTCTTGACTAAAGGAGACCATAGCAGAACCAAAGGCAAAGGTTAGATGAGAACACGAGGGAGCACCACGGATTCAGCCCATGCTGACCTGTTAGTGGTCCCATTGATCCCACAAAGCCTAATTGCTGAGCGTCTAATCTGAGTCACAGTTGCAAACCCTCGGGTAGATTTTCTTGCAGCAATTTTATCAACTGAATTTCTCCAGAAAGGGAGCTGGACATGACTGATAGCTTCTAGCATTACCCTGCACTGCTGTGTGGAAGATGGCGACAGGTTTAATCGGGCTTAGGAGCTGTGCCAGCTGCAGGAGGCAGCATGATAGACCCTTAGCAAAATCTACCTTAGCATTCAGCTGTGTGTCTGCCAGGCAGAACCCCACTGCTTGAAGGATGGTAACAGTCAGGAGAGACTTTCAGGAGGGGAAATTAAAATTCAGAAAAGAAAATAAGACAGTTATTTTCCTGGGGTTCATCAAGATTATAAAGGACCTCTCTTCTCTCAATCCTCCAGGAAATGCAAAATTTTAAATAAACTTGGGATTTGTTTTATTTGGATGCTTTAAATGATTCCTTTGAGCCTGTGAGGCTTATAGTCCCTGAATAGACTTCTGCAGCTGCTGCACCTAATTTCATTTTGGCATGGAAATAGGCTAAGGCCTGTTTGTGCAATGCAGTCTCTCCTCTCTCAAGCAGGAGCTAGCATCATGATTCAATAAAATTTAAAAGTGCCTTTCATCACTTAGATTTGTACAGACTGATTGTACCTTCAAACAGAATAAAATTAGGCAAGGAAACAGGCAGTAGAAAAAAGTACTTCATTGTTTATAGGTGACAGTTGATTGGCAGGTAGAAATATAATTATGGATGATAAAAAAGGCAACACAGAAATGCAAACTATTGATTTCGGACTAATTCTGAGTTCTCTTCCTGATGTTGATCAACAAGGCATGTTCACTTATGGTAATCCAAGGGGAGTTTGTAGTATTCACATGTCACTTAGGACAGTGAAGGTTAAAGAACTAATTTTTCTCTGATTCAAACATATTTGAAAAGACTGCTGTCTGAAACAGATATAGGATTTCAAGCTCTAATGCAAATTGGTAAACATATTGTCCTCATAAAAATCAAAGCAAAATAATCACCAGCAATTCAAAATCCACAGTATTATCTTGGATATAAGGATGAAAATATGAACTCTGTCAAGCTGTTTTAGCCTAGTGCAGTGTAAAAAGCAATTTAATATGGATCAGAGAGAAGTCAGAAATCAAAACATTGCTGATCCTGAGCTCAGCAACCACTGTCAGAGCAGACAAAGCTGCTGTCTCATAATTCTTTGCCTCTTCTGCATTGGAACTGCCACCCAGGGTCTCCCTCACAGGCTCTCTGCTATTTGCTTCCAGATAGAGAGAAAGAAGGGTGGCAGAAATTCCCATTCCCAATCCATGATGCCCAAGCAGGTAAAACATAAAAAGGTTATTAGGTCAAGTGAGGAAAAGTTCAGAGTTAATATACTTAAAACAAAAGTGTATATATATATTTAAATTATGACAGATTAATGATTTGCTCTGTTCCCACTCCCCAAGAGCATAAGGAAGAGACTGACCAACAAACAAAGCACCCTGAACTCTTCCACAGACTCTCATAAATTCTCTTCCATTACAGAGGAATTGTAGAAATTAGGTTAATATTAACTAAAGTCAAAGTATGTACAAACCTTGTTCTAAGTCCTTTCTCTATTTTTTTAAGATGGAAGACTCATAAATGAAGAATATACTTTCAAAGGTAACCTGCAAGCATAATTCACATCTTTCCCCCATCTGCTTTTCTGGTAGCAAAGGGAAAGAAGTTTTCAACTCATTCCATTTCTGTAACCTAGTATTAAAAACAGTCAGTTGCAAGTCCTTGGCCTCAGCTTACAAAACTTGGATTTCCACAACTGATCTCAATCAAGTACTTGACAGATCTAGGAGCATTTAATTTCTAGGAACACAGAAGGTACAGAAGATACATTGCTGAGTATGAGCTAAACATTCCCTCTGACTGCAAATCAGTAGCATGAGCCCTGAAGATATCACTTACTAACTTTAAGACCATTTTTATTCATGATTCTCTCCTCTGTTTAAATAATAGTCCATCAGAGAAGCAGAAGAATTAGGCAACAGGGAAAATGATTTCTGTCTACAGGACTTTTTCCTCACAGGATTTCATGATGTTGCAAGACAGTTGCTCACTATGGAGTTACAAGGGGAGTAGGTTCATAAAAAGCACAGAAGAACTTAGTATAGGAATTTGGTCAAAATCCTACTGTTATTTGAAGACAAAATAAGTTTCTGTCTTGGCAAAGGCAATTTCAGAATGCAAAAATGCAAAGCCTATTTAGTGCTCAAGTGTAGAGATGGCCTGCGAGAGGCCAGAAAGTGAAAACAAAATATAAAGTGAGCTTTATGACATATAAGTCCAAGAAGAGACTTTTTCATCCATCATTTTTTTTCCTTAACTTTCAGAAATTCAGGGCAAAAGCTCCTTGGGTAAAATTGTGTGTAATGCATTTCTCTTTCTTAGAGAAACTATGTTAAAATATCTTTGATAGCACTAAAAGCTGATGTTTCTTTGAACAGATGGTAGCCACAAAGGCAGTGTTAATGGACAAGTGAAATAAAGGTATCTTATACAAAAGCTCAAATGGCCTCCATTCAAAGCCTGCAGGATGACAATCATGCTTTTACAGAAAAAGGCTCTGCACATTTTCTTTTATAAATAGTCAGTCTTGAGTCCTTTAACATCCAGATAGAAGCCCATACATGACCCATCCACTTCCTATTATTCACAAAATAGTCTTAAAGTCTGAAGTGTGCTGGCTTTCTAAAATTTTGTGGCTTTAAAATATAATTATTTAGATACTTAAGAGTTTATACATTGGAATTAGCAAAAAATCTTATGAATTCCATTCCATTGTAGGAACAGTTCATGCATGTTGCTTCCTCTTCAGTCACCAGATTATTCTGAATAATTTCTGAACTCTTCATTGTACGGTCATAGTTTGGGGGGAATATTAAAGCTGTTCTGATTCTTTTCTTTAAAAAAGTAAGTTTTCCGGCATAGGTATATTGGCAAATTCAGAATTTACTCTATGAAGTCATTAAGAAATACAAAAGAAGTCCTGTTTGCTTTCTAAAGAAGGACAGAATGAAGCCCAAAATCTTTTCTCATCATGTTAGAAATACAACTTTGCTTCCTTCAGCACAGTAAAGTCTTCAGAAGAGTACTTATGAATAAGGAATTCCTTCCCAAAAGCACAGATTTTTGAGGAAATGGTAATTAATATTCCTAAGAGTAGATCACTTTGAGTGATTTCTTGGTTTGGCTAGAATTACATAAGGTTGATTTTTTTTCCCCAAAAATTCTCGTTGTCTGCTTCTCAAAGCAACTTTTATAAGCAGAAATCAGACTTTGGGACACCAAAGCTACTATTTCTTATGTGAGCAGTAGGGGAAAAAGTACTGCCTATAACTGTTTTTCTTGACCAGAAGGATTAGCAAGAGTTCCAAATTGGGAAGTAGGATTCTCTGTATCATAAAGACATCTTATGAAACCTAAATAAAAAGCCAGAGAAAAGCTGTACAGTTCATGGCTTTCTGAAAATGAGAATTTCATGCTACTCCATGGTATATAGTATTTCCATCCTCATCTAACATAGTGACTACAAAACACACTCATTTCATATTATTACCTAAAACAGAATAGCGTATTCAGCATGTCCTACATACCTGTATCAATAAAGGAGAGCAATACAAGCAGTCTGCTGCTATTTTTACTAATAGGTAGGGCAAGCACTCTTATTCTATTGCGCTGACTGCATACAGAGCTCTTCCTGTTTTCCATGCCTTACAATCTGCTCTGAGTATATGGTGCAGTGCTTTTCAAAAGCTCTTCTAAAGAAAGGAACTTACTTAAGAGAAGGTAAGGTTCATTTTAGCATAATATACTGATGAATAAGTCTGCTAAATTACAAATCTGCATAAGGTCAGAAACTAAGGAGCAATTTTTACAGCACACTTGTAATCTACAGTTTGGAATTTTTACAGAAATAGCAAAGTTTTAACATCAGCTTTTCGTGGAGTTTGTTTATTTTTTTTTTATTTTTTTTCCTCCAATGGTAGTCTTTGCCTCTTTCCTATAATTCATTATAATGTACAAAAAATACACTGGCTAATTGAAACATATTGCTATCTTTGACAAAAAATTTTCAGCACTAGAGAACTCTCTACTGTCACTCAGATATGTGCAAGAGTATGTGCCTATTAAAACTACTTAGTGCTTACAACAATAAAGCTCAGTTGAAAAGCTCGATTGAATGTAGTTCTGTTCATTTTCTGTTGCTATATTAATCACATCAATACTGTTCTACATACAGAACTTCCAGTTACTGTATACTACCCTTCCAAAAATGCATGCCTCTTCTTTTTTCCTTTTTCCTTGAAACGAGTTTTCTTAGGATTCTCTCTAGCATATAGCAAATATGACTTTTTTGACTGTAGCACAAGCTAATATAGTGTGTGCTCTTCACCTAGGAAACCTTCCTTTATCTGCTTTAGCAATTAGGATTTCTGCCTTCTCCTGACTTGAATGAGAAACAACCCATTCTAACCATATAAAATGAAATCATGCTGCTCATTTTTCTCAATCAAAGCCAATGGAATTTAACCACAAATCCTTTAGCCATATTAGACATTAACTCACATGCACAGAAATACAGCGTGTAATTTTTTATAAGCAAAAAACCCAAAAACAAAACCAAAAAAGAGCAGTGCAATGTCTGAAAGACAGACTGACTGGAACCACGGGAGGGAAGGAAACCGTCATACCGGTGAACCCCACTGTTGCACATAATGATGTGACACGCGCCGAGCCTGCTGCAGAGCTCGGAGGACACGGAGAGCAGCCCAACTCCGGAGGCGCTGCAGGCAGTGTAGGCGCAGGCTGCTGTGCGCTTGGAGCGGATGAAGGACCCCATGAGTCGGTAAAGTTCATCCAAGCAGTTCAGAGGTCTCATAAACTGCAAGACAGAAAAGAGAGATTGAAATATTTGCTACCAAGAACACCTAAAATGCTCTTTGAATGTAGCAACATGTGTTGTGATCTGCAGTCACTATAGATGCAGAGAGACTGGGGGAGAAAGCCCAAGCCAGAATCTATAATGTAAATACAAAGTATACGATCCCCTGTGACATGACTCGCAAAAAAAAATTCCTATCTTTTAATTGTTACTATCACTGACTATTTCATTCTCTACAAAGGTGTTTTTCACTTCAATAAACTGATCAGGCCCATGAATAAGTTCCTATTAATGTTATTTCCAAAGACAGGAAGCCACCAAGAGACAACCCACTCCCATACGCATATTCAGAAAGGATGCCAGGCCAGGTTAAATGGCTCTCTAAGAAAATCAACTTATAAACAGGAGAATAGTGTTCTCTCTTTAGTGAGGATTAGGAACAGTAAATTTGCATAACAGCATGCAAAAAGAAAAACAAGTAGGAGTAACAAAAACATACTACAAATCAAGAACAGTTAACTCTGTAGCAGAACTCAAAACAACCTCAGCATGACCGCACAGAGAATGAAATGACCCACCTAGTTTCAGTAAGAAGGCAGCTTCATGTGGAAGGCGGCTCTCAGAAGAGCAACCTTCAAGAACAATTTAGCAATGAAAAGCAGCATCTCGTAGCGACTTATCCAAAAGAAAGGTTCACAATACTGTTTTGCAGACCCCCTAATTCCAAATTCCCTTTCTCTTTATTCTAGAGACACTTAAAGATTGAAAAAGAAAACCAAACAAAAAAATCAGAGAATGAATTATTTGAAAGGCAGAGAGCATTCTCTAAAGACAGTTTTAGTTAATCAGAGAAACAGCAGCCTCGCTTGCTGTTATGCTTACTATCATCAGAAAGTGTGCAGCTCATGTAAATCAACTGTAACAATGATTTAAACCTGGACACAAAAAAGATTAAAGTTGGTTTACTCCTATTGATTTAGCTTGCATACATTTAAACTGATTTAAATTGGTGTGACTTACTCCCACAGAGGTAAAGAGAAAAGAGCAAAAATCAAGGGCACAAACGGAGGTCATGCACTCGCTCTTAGCTTACTCCAGTTACAAGGAAAGTGCATTAGATGAAACCAGAATTGGTCACTAGCATCTCCTGGTCAGATGTGATTTATCAGATGCTTTTGTCTTGTCCCTGACCTTTTCACTGGAAGAGAGAGGGAACAAATTTGGGAGAAAAAAAGAGCTGCATATATAGCTAATTTTCTTCTGCTACAATTGTGAATGATTAGAAAATAACATTGTGACTCCCTACAGAGAGACCTTGCAGTCCAGCACAGACTCAAGAAACAGGGTCTATCAGTCTGTTGGCACTCACTGCCATCATTTACATCAATGTAAAATTTCAGTCTGTTTTGGAATCAGCAGTTGATCACTATATTTGTCAAGCATGTCCCTTTTCCACACCAGCTTTGAATACTTGCAGTTTTCAGCGAAATGAAGAAAGTCAATGAAAAGAATTAGAATAACACAGTGTGCAAAATGCAAAGCTTAATTAGTTACTTAACATTTTTATTTACCTTATCTATATAAGCAGCTTTAGATGTTGAATTTGGAGGCAGGTTTGACTTGTCCAAGTAGAATGCTCTGACAGAAAAAAAAAAAAAAGGTAAAAAAGGTTATTTTTTAAACCCTTGTGCAAAATATTTATAGGTAAATATTCTTAAATATCATCCTAAGATTGGACTTTTTTTTTCTAATTTCATGAAATCAGACTATCAAATATAAGGATGAATAGGCACAAAAATTCTTTCTTTTAAAGAAATGTGGAATATTTTTTCTTGTTCTGAAAACAAATTGTCACCCTGCGATTTTGCAGTAGAGTGAAATATTTTATTCTCCAGTTAGTGGAAAAAATCAATCTGAAAGCAACCCTCCAAAAATATCCATGAAAGGGTTGTGGCAACTGTCTTGATTTTAATGGTAACTTTGGGAAACTTGGCAGACAAACAATATCTGAACCTGATGCACTACAAGCTTTTTATATCAGCATAACTACAATAACACCAGAATAGCATCCCAAATACGGAAGACAGTACTGCCACAGAGGAAAAAGCTCACAGTACAAAAAGAAACAAAAAAGCAAAAACCCTACAGGTGGCAGATACACAGAATATAACCAAAATGGCACTGGTAATAAAATCATTGATTTCATAAACTCATGTACATATTAAATTGGTAATAAAACTCATTGGTCAAACTCATGTGAACATAGGCAAATAAAAATACCTGTCTTTCCATACCACCTAGATTTTTGAGAATGATAGACTGCATCAAAGGAGAAGCTGTAGAAATTTAGGCTTACCAACAGAACAGAGCACAAGAGGGAAGGTATACTTATCTATTGTGTATCTATTGTGTACTGCAATTCACCAGTCCATATCCACACGCCGCCTCCTGTAACATTTCACTTAGCTATGAATGCTACCATAAGGAGTTTCTACCGAACAGAAAAATGAAGCATCCACCCTGTTACAAGACAAAGGTTGGCTGGTTTCTACACAGCACAGAGGAGACTGAGATTTGGTGCAGAGGACTTTTGTATCACCTTTCCCTCCTAAACCAGGGAAGGTTTTCCTCTCCACCACCAAAAGAAAGAGCTTCTTTGACCACCAGCATTAAGATGCTACCAAAGGGCATATGGGAATCATGGAGTTCTATCTCCTTTAGCTCATAAACTCTAAAAAGGCATTTTTTTCTCTTTACCTTACAAGAAAAATAATTGCTCACCAGCACGGTGTTATAATTAAGCCTTCCGCAGGCAAAGAAAATGTTTGTGTGGTAAGACCACAGGATTCATTCTGGTGATAGAAAAGCTCCTAAAATGTGCTGGCATAGCTGGTAAATGAGAAAAACTTGCCAGGTGTTCTACCTGGATGAGACAACAGCTCCCACTACAGCACTCTGGCCAAGATAGGAAAGCAGCTTGTGGGGCCTGCAGGAAGACCAGGTTCTTCAGGGAAAACTTCAAGGTATCACCTTGATCCAGCCCTGATGCCTGTGCACAGAGAGTGGGATCTGACTAAAGGCTACAGCTCTCAAGCTGGATTCAGTCTGCAGAAGGACCCCAGCTGTCCTCTGGAGTGTGGTAACCAAACATCAGCTCTACTGAAAAATGAAAATAAACACAGGAAAGAATGCTCCCTTGCATCCTAACTCAGAAATGAAACGATTATGTGGAACCTCAATCACAAAAACACTGATACCTATGTAGGATAAGAAGCCCCATCCTTTTCTCATGGTTTTATCAACATGAGTAAAGTTATTCACACAGTTGCATACTTGTGGGGCACAAAGGGCAGATATCAATAGCCTGTTTTTCCTTAATAACCTAGAATAACAGCACTAATAACAACAAAAAATCCAGGAGAGTTCAATTCTAGCTGATTTTGTTGCCTGTATTTTTGCAGATTTGAAAAGCATTTTCTCCCACATTTAAGGCTTGAATTAATTCCATGAAAAAAACCACAGCAAAGCTAATCTTGTTTCATTATCCTATTAGGCCTGTTGTACCATCAGAATGCACTCTCTGTCAAAAAAAGCTGGAATCCATTGGAAGGAAGAGGGATCCAGAGAGAAAATTACTTATAAATCACTATGAATGGCCAGAGCACATAAAAGCTACCGCGGCAGCAACACACCAACCTTTGTCTTTGTTAGCAAAGCTAAAATCTACAGCATCATCCTCCCATCCTCAGAACATTATCAGACTAAAAGCCTGTACTGCTTTCTCCTGCTATGCCACAGGGAAATCTGCTTCATTCACAGTCTATTCAACACTCTTTAGACTATTATTTCAGTAATTTCAGCTACATTAAATGAAACCAGAGCTCAAATATAGAGCAGCACACAACTAATGGAATATGTGGAAAACAATCCACTCAACGTACAAAAGGAAGCAACGTGGACACTAGAGGACAATATACAATTATAGGAATTACTGTATTAATTAAGGCAATTATTTATTAACCTAAAGAACAAGCAAAAAATCAGCCATACACAACATTGATTTTAAATATGAAAATATTCTGTTACAAATAAAACTCTTCCCTCACACACGATCAGATAACACTCCCAGATGTTTCTCAAGTGCTTTATTTTTATTGCTTTTCATAAAAACTGTCTTCAGTATTTCACAGAGTATGACAAACTATGGACAGTATATAAATTTCTAAAGCACTTCACTTAATTACTAAATGTCTGTTAAGGTCCTTAATCAAATTTTATAGGAAAAGTTAATGGCAATCTTGGCATGGTGCCCAATTTGGATGTTTTCTAATCCATTTGAAATGGAAAAAAATGAAAGCATAGTTCTTTGTCAGAAAATGCCATGCTGTTTTTGCTGCTAAAAGCTGTTTAATTTCCCTCAGTTGTAGCAGAGTAGCTTGAAAAAAAAAAGAAAAAAAAGCTAGAAAAAAATAAGATGCATCAAAAGTAAAGGATTACACTTTTGCAAGATGTTCCCTCTGCAAATAATGGACGAAGTAGGTAAGAGAAAACCTATGGGAAAAATGAAGTACCAAACAACTTTTGGGTTCAGAAATAAAAATCTACCACAAATGAATGCTTTTTGAAGAAGCTTTCCCATGACTTTTGTACAAAGGAGATGTAGAAGTGGTGATATTTTGATCTTAGCAAAATGTTTTGTAGGGTCCCTTACAAAATTGACCAGGACATGCAAAAGCCTGCAGAATGGAAACAGTATCAGGCTTGAAACGTGCAAAGATGTATTCGTAACTTTATACACGCATGTCATCCAAATACAGCCAAGCTTCTAGGCTTACTTTCTGATGCTCCAGGAAGCCCACAGGTTTATGTTAGATGTTGATGATTCTTTCTTGGAAACATGAGGTGAGTAGAAGAAGGTGGGGGGAAGCAACGAAGGGCAGGAGATTGGACTATGGAATTAAATAAAGGCAAGTAGGGACTTAGAAAATGGTTTCTGTTCTAGAAAGGTTTTTGCTTTGCTACTTCTATAGCAGAGAAGAATTAAGTCTTTATCACTGTGGTATACTGAAGATATTCACACTACCTTCAAGAAAAGGATGAAAAGATATTTGAATGCCACTTGATTTTTAAGTATTTGGTCACATTATTGAAGATCGTGTGCATCAGCATGGTCAGCAAGACAAAAATCCAGCAGTATCTGTGTTCTGCCATCTGGTCATTAACTGGTCACATATATAGATAGGCACACATGTGTGCATCATATCTATACACATACATTCACATAGAATACAGATACATGTCTAAAAGCTTCCAAATTCAATTATTCCTCTGATATAAAGTATCCATCACAGAAAACTACTTACTGTCAGAGGAAACAAATGGAAAAGTCTGTGTGTTCTTTCTGGTCAACAATAAGTCTAAATAAATGATAAATTGCCATGTATAATTATCCTCTAAGACCATGTTAAGGGATTTTAAGTCAATTACTTCAAATTGCTTATGTAAAATCTACAACAGTCGACGCTTTCTAACAGTGAATACTCTTTAAATTGATGTTTGCTGCCACACAGCACTATTCCCATTTATTGTACTGGTGCTTCTACAATTATTTGCAGCTTTTCTATTTCTCTATTCATGCCAAAAGTCCAGAAGAGAACTTAAATATTACTTTCTTTTTTACATGCACAGGGCAAGAACAATCCTCATATTGACAAAATATAGGAAGGTAATTTTGTCAATAATTCCCTTCTATACCACAGAAGTCCAAATATATGAACAATTGGATGATATAGCACATTATATGTGCCAGGGAAAATATGTATTTCAGCAAAAAAGGCGAAGTAAGGAGACCGCAGTCCCACCATGAAATAGGATTATGAAAATCAGAGGATTCTAGCCCTAACATTTTTATGTCCATGATAAAACTGTACATACTTTCTATGTAAGTTTTATTATATTTATGTATATAACATATACCTATACTTATGTATGTATTATTAGCAGTTAGATAAAGGTTTAATTACTAAAGACTCTCCATAACAATATCACAATTTTAACTTCTCCAACAGTATACACACCATAGCCTGACCTCACACAATTATTCTTACTTGTGCAGTTTGACATGCAGAAGAGGAGATTTTTAACATCATATCATGGGTAATTCATATTTCATGTTTAAGCAGTGCAGTAAACACTTTCTGGCTTACTCCAGGCACATAAGGTGGCAAGCGAGCTTTTGGCAGTCTGTATTTTAAGTATAGAAAGCAGAATTGTGAAAAACAGTACTATCTATGAGAAGGATGTGACTTTAAGGTGAGACCATATGGAAGAAGTCACAAAGAAAATATACAAACACAAAAAGGAAAATAATTAGATTTAGTTTTGTCTAGGAAAAAAAGGGTAAGGGAAAGGTAAGAAAATTAAGAAAAAAAGAAAAAGAAATGCAAGGAATTCTTGGCAACTGCCTCCTTTTAGTGGAATGTATTAGGTTGCGACTCCAAAAACTGAATTCCTAAGGAATTTGATTCTACCAGAGGGTTTTGTGCTGCTCCTCTTTCTCATGGAAACCTGCAGCACCTGGCTCAGCTGCTGGTTTCCCACCAGTTCAAACTCTCTCCAGTCTCTGCAGGTCTGTTTTAGGGTGACTGAAAGTATCCAATTACGAACTAAGGATGATACCTGCAAAGTAACTCAACTCTTTAATCCTCAGGCCACACATCATGGTCTCAACTTCATATGCTTTTATACTATATCCTATATGCTATTTACACAAGCAGGGGGTCACAGAAATGTTAGAACAGAAAAGAAAGTCACACATTATTAAAAAAAAAAATGGAGAAAAAAATAGCTCTGTACAACACCACTTTTTATGCCCTCCATTTTAATCCCTATTTTTCCAGGAATCTAGCAGCAACACTGCACCCAATAAGCCAAGTCTCTACCATCTCTACTTCTAAGATCACCTGAAACCTCCTATTTTATGAAGGGAAATTTGCCTTCCAGAGAGTAGATTTTCCCTTTTTGGTTCCTGTTATTTCTGATATAGAATACATTGATAAAAAGACAACATGCGAAACAGCCATTCAGTGGTCAACATTTCCAGTTGCTACAGGCTTGGACTCTTCCTTCAAAAAGGAAGGCCTTCAACTCAGACCACTTTCCATACATGTTCTCTGCATTTGGTAAAGAAAAAGAAAGCAGAACAAACTAGATGTTCACCCCAATGAGCAAAGACTAAGAATGTAGGTCATTCTGAATTTTTTCCTGTTAAGTTGCAAAATTTTCAGTTTCAGAACTGTCAGAAATTTCTGTAACAAACACTGATCATATTTTGTCAAAAATCTAAAGAACAGCAAATCTACACTTAGAGAACGAGTATACCACTGAAAGAAAAAGGTCCAAAGCAAAATTCAAGCCAGCTGGAGTTATCTTTTACACCAGTTAGACAAATTCAATTTATTTTGTCCATAATATCTCTATTTTCTCTCTTGTCTTGCTTCATCGAGATGCAATGAATCTCAATTTCTTTTCTACCTCAAATGCTTCTCACTGTTTGTCAGGAGACAAATTTACCTATCATTTCTCTGTTATGTCCTTCAGAGTGAAAGTTAATTTTGAATTCTTCCGTTCATCAAGACCTTGTAGTTAGAGTGAGCTCAGCTCTAAGGATCAGGCTCTATTTACTTCATCTGGAACCACAGCAAAAAAAAAATCTAAAAAGCACTATATGGCTACTAATATAAGCCCATATAAGCATATAGTAAATTTATTTGTAGCATTGCAGTCTGGTTGCATTTTTTTTTAACACAAAGCAATGCACCAAATATCTGGTCTTAAAAGAGGATGTAGTTTTGCACCTACTTTATAGATATTCCATCGCACTGAAAAGAAAATAAATTCACAGACAAAAACTTGCTTTCTGAAAGCTACAACACTGCACAGATTACTGCTTTCTCAATTTGATGGCAATGGCAAAAAATGTTAATGAACAAACTAAAGTGGATAGACATGAGGAGGGCAGGGAGGGAAGGGATAGTAAGAGTGCAATCACAGGACCACAGTGGCAGATGAAGCAATAACATAAGCTCCTTAACCACATGAACAATTCAGTTTGGAAAAACTTGCCAATACAAACTCTGAGGGAAGAAATCTGCCAGATTTGAGGTGGATTTTAATCATTTATTACAGTCGTTGATAAATGGCCCTTGTAATAATGCAGACATGGACTTAAAGACCTGAAAAGTTTGTTCCAGAGACAGAAGACATATTTCTTTTGTAGTAATTAACGAGTTGTAGGTGGTCATCATATGTCATTTATACTTAAGTAACAATTAGAAAATTCTAGTTCAGTCTGAAGCCAAGAGTGCTATCACATCTATTTTCTGCCTTCACTAAATTATGCAGGATAGGGAAAACATTAGCTTGCCAAGAAGCCTACAGCTTGAGAAGCTGCTGTGTATGTAACACGAGCGTGAATAAATAAAAGCAGGTTACGTTCCTCAGATGGGTTTTGTTACATGCTTGCATAAACACCAGGAACAGAAATATTTTCCTTCTCTCATGTTTAGAAAATTAAAAGAAATCAAAGAATAACACTATTAAAACCTCATGGAGGTATAACACGATACCCCTGACTAAAGGATTAAATTAAGTCCAACATCATTCTGTGAAAGGCTACTTATGCCATTAAATAGACACTGGAATCTGGAATCTTTAGATATAAGAACTGTTTCAACTTACATTGTAAATGAAACATTTTCTGATGACAAGTACTATGTTCAGTGTAATCAAATGTTCAGTGTAATGAGAGTATTTAGCCAAATCATTTGTCATTAAATTCACTGATTATAATTGCTTCCTTAGACTAACAGACTTTCATTTACCTCCCAAAAGGATATCAAAGAAAGCAACATCAGGAACAAAATAAATAAATAAATAAATAAATAGTAAAATAAAAAAAGGACAACCCTTTACTACTTGCTTTAATTTTTCTTTTGTAACTGCTATATATCAGGCCACAAAAGTACCTGCCAATAATGTTGGACACTGCTGACTTCAAAGAGTAGTTCTAAACCACAGAAAATAGTAGGCTAAAAGAAAGAAACCCTTCTTTTCAAATCTTGTCTATTGATGCACAGACAAGTTAATTACTACACAGTATTAATTAGCACCTTCACCAGTGCTGAGGATGGGTAGCAGTCTTCAGATACCTTTCACACAGCAGGATCCTATCATTTGAATGAAAAACTGGGCCATGGTATAGTTAGGGATGTCACAGGAAAGTGCTCTGCTGGGAATAAAAGAACAATTACAAGGAAGTAAAGCTCTCCCAAACTTCCTCTTGAATCTTCCCAATATAATCTCTGTAATCAACTTTTAAAGATATTTAAATATCTAAACACAATTGTATGTGTGTAAGCAACATAAAAATGCCAGTGATGACTTCACTAATTTCTCACTGACCAAAAACTTCAAAAATCAAGTAGTACAGCAACGTGCAGGTTTAGGCACAAGCAAGTTTGCTCTCAGTATCAGCATGCAACGGAGCATGTTGCAGAGATCCCATAGCTGGAAGCGTATGTGGCATAACCACATTGCTGTGCCCCACTGAATGTCTTTTAATAAACCTGCGTCTTAACTAGTATCTCTTGGTCTCAGTAGTAATCATGATATTTATTTCCATGAAACATAGTTTATAACTACCATACTAAATTACTCTCTTAAAGAGAAAATGGGGAAATATTTTACCAAATATAAAAAAAAACATATTTGAATGACAGAACATATTTTTAAGTAAATAAAAGTAGTAAGTTCTTAAAAGTAGTAATATTTTAAAACTGAAAAATAACTGAAGTTTACCCATGTGATTTTACAATGCAGATTTGCAAGAGGATATTTAATAAAACCAAGCAGTCAGGTAATTACACTGCATTCATGGTTTATCATTATTGCTATCAGAATCTGTAGCAGTTATGATTCAAACACTGCTGGGCTTTGCACACTTGAAGAAAAACATCTTTGCAAAGGTAACATAACTATATATAAATAAGAGAAAACGCCAATATAGGCATCTAGATGAGAGATGGATATCTGGATCATTGCAGCAGGCAAAAATTTTGGTGCAATTACAGCCAAACCTGTAATTAGAGCAAACTACAGACAGAGGTTCCACTGTGGCCCTCTTAGCGCAGCTGGCAGCACGTCAGTCTCATAATCTGAAGGTCCTGAGTTCGAACCTCAGAGAGGGCAGTGGTTTTTGGCCCCCTGAGCTGGGAGAAAATGGAGAGCAGAAGAAATCCATAATTCAGGAGGAAACAGTCCCTCATCCCTCACAATTCAGGAGGAAACCTGTTACTCCAGTTGGCCACTCACAAATCATGTGGGTTCCAAGGGAGATGGCAGAAGTGCTCACTAAGCCACCACTCGCCATCATCTATCAGCTGTTCCAGACAACTGGAGACTTGCCAGTGTGACACCTCTCTACAAGAAGGGCCCAGATGGAAGATCTGGGGAACTACAGGCCTGTCAATCTGACCATGGTATCAGAGAAAGTGGTGGAGCAGATCATCGTGACAACCAGGGTATCAGGCTCAGCCAACACGGGTTCATGAAAGGCAGGATCTGCCTGACCTAGGTGACCTCCTCCTATGACCGCTAACCTGTCAAGTGCACGAGGGAATGGCTGTGGATGTGGTCTACTTAGCTTCAGTAAGGCTTTTGACACAGTCCCCCACTGCCTTCTCCTGGAGAAGCTGGCAGCTCATGGCTTAGACAGGTGGACTCCTCTCTCAGTGAAAAATTGGCTGGACGGACAGACACAGAGTGGTGAATGAAGTTAAATCCTGCCAGCGACCAGTCATGAGTAGTGTTCCACAGGGGTGGGATCCGCCTCCCCCCCCGGGGGGGATCCTCTTTATTGATGATCTCTATGAGGGAGTGCACGCTCAGCAAGTTTGCAGACAGCACCAAGCTGGGAGGAAGAACAGATCTGCTTTAAGGTAGGGAGGCTCTACAGAGGGATCTGAACAGGCTGGATGGATGGGCTGACGCCAACTGCATGGGATTCAACAAAGCCAAGCGTCGAGTACTGCACTTCAGTCACAACAACCCCATGCAGCACTACAGGCTTGGGGCAGAGGGGCTGCAGAGCTGTCTGCAGAGCGGCACAAAAGGATCTGGGGGTGTTGGTTGACAGCCAGCTGAACATGAGCCAGCAGTGTGCCCAGGTGGCCAAGAAGGCCAACGGCCTCGTAGCCTGTATCAGGAACAGTGTAGCCAGCAGGACTAGGGAAGAGATTGCCCTTTGTACTTGACACTGGTGAGGCCACAGCTTGAATATCGTGTCCAATTTTGGACCCCTCACTACAGAAAGGACATTATGGTGCTGGAGTGTATCCAAAGGAGGGCAACGAAGCTGGTGAAAGGGCTGGAGCACAGGCCATATGAGGAGCAGCTGAGGGAGCTGGGGTTATTTGTGTCGAGAAGAGGCGGCTCAGGGGAGACTTTATCACTCTCTAAAATTACCTGAAAGGAGGTTGTAGTGAGGTAGGGGTCTATCTCTTCTCCAGAATAAGTACCGATAGCACAAGAGGAAATGACAAGTTGCAGCAGAGGATGTTCAGGTTAGATATCAGCAAAAACTTCTACACGGAAAGAGTAGTGAAGCACTGGAAAGGACTGCCCAGGGAAGTGGTGGATTCTGTGCTTCTATTGCAGATGGAGTCCACAAATCATACAGAAGAATACATTTGTCATGCTCGGAGGAAACTTGTACAAGAGGTTCAGCTGTGTCTTTAGACCACCATACAGAAACATTATACAGAAAGAAACTGGAATATTTCAGGAATAATTTTGATTTAAAAAGAAAAAAGAAAAGAAAAGAAAAAAAAAAAAAGGAAAAGAAACTGGAGAGCTCTGTTTTATACATGTTGACCTTGACACTAATGGCTACTTATAGATTAGGACTTGTCGGGGAAAGAAGGATATCTATATAGAGAAAGATTATTTAGAGGCTGGACAGAAAAAGGAAGATCAGGAGTAAAAACAGAGATCTGTGAAATGGCAGAATATGAATGGTACATACATTTCTTTTTTGTTCATTTGTACCAATTTGTTTTCAGAAAACATTAGCAAAAGACACTGCAAGAAAGGAGGTTTCCTCGCAATCTGGATGCTATATAAACTTTTCCAAAGAACATGTTAAGGAGTGAGGAAAATAGAAGAAAAAGCAAGACAAGACAAGACATTAGCACAGAAATCATGGAGAGATGCAAACCAAAGCACAACCACTTTTATGAAAGACTCCTGACAAGCCGAGGAAGAGGAGCACAGGGCTCTTGGGCCAGAGGAAGTCACTAAACATTGTCTTGCACAAAAGGCAGGCAGAAGACTTGTCAGAATGGAGGCTACTACCAGGAGATGACCCCATAAAAAGTTCGAAGAATGCAATTCATGATTTCAGAGATGAAAGAGAAAGGAGAATCACGATGATATTTGGAAAAAAAAAAACAGGTCTTATTCAAGGTAAAAGAAGTCTGTTTGCATTAAGGATGGGAAAAAAGTGAGAGGTAGGAATGGAGTCATTTAAAATCAACCTCTGTGCCAGTTAGACACACAGATTTTTTGTGTCTATTTTCAAAATTAGAAGACAACTGATGAGCTATCAAAAAAACTATTAACATTATTAGCGTCTGTCCTAACTTCTTTACTTTTTCTTGGTAATGTTGCATGTTTCTCATCATTTGATCAAGCTAAATTTATATTGCTGGCAACAAGTACCACCACTACTACCACTCACTTGCAAACAGAATTTGAGTGCAAATCTTTTTTCTTTGTGAGTGTCAGAGAAACAGAAGTTGCAAAGCCTGGTTAACTATAAAATGTTTGACAATAAAAAATGCAATATGCCTGACTGAAAAAGAAATCCACTGCCATTCAGAATAAATGTGGGCCAGTTACTGGAGATTTTACAGTAGTTTTACAAACTCTGTAATCTAGTTTATTTTTAAAGTAACATCTTTGTTCAAATGAAGGAATTATGTTAAGTTTATGTTAAGTCAAATACAGAAGATGGAGATAGGCTCTCTAGATTGTACACAGCATCAAATTCTGCAACTGCTTTCAAATTGCCTTTAAGGCTTCATCATGCAAATTTTATCATTTATATTTCATTTTTAAGGTACTACTTGTAAAAGTCCCAAAACAAGAACCATAACGAATAAAAGTTTTATGACTGCCCAAAACAGTGTCAAGGACATTTTTGCGCTTTTAAGTATTATCATTTCACTTCTGGTATTATGAAAAAGCTGGTCACATTACCATAGTTGTTATGACCGAATTTTTCAGCATTTTGACTTTACAAGCGAATGGATAAAGGTTATTCTTCCTGAAATCCAATAAAATGTTACAAAGATACCTCATAATTCACCAAATAAATAATTTGTAATGGCATACATCAGTATCAAACTGCCATCACCCAAAAGAGATAACACTCTTCAAATTTTTCTATTTCAACAGTTTCTAGCACGACTTTGCCACAAGAAATTACTAGTGATTAATTTTATTGTCCTGATCATCTACATCACAAGTCTGGCCAACGCCTCTGTGTTCAAGGGGGACAGAACCAAAATGGGCTCATCTGTTCTACATATTAGAGTTTTATTATTTAAATGCATGCATAATATAACAGAAGCTGCACTTGCATCAAGAGCACTCATCAATGGATGACTCATCTGCAGTGTCACTGTATCTATCTTGACTGACTTGTTACTAATTAGATGGTTCAACATACAGAATTTATTCCATGGGAAGAGTCAAAGATAGAATTACTGCACTTGAGTTGATCTGAGTACATTTCCAGGGAATAATTGATTTCACTTTTATGTTTTTCTTTGGAACAGTTACCCAAATGTTAATAGCCTTTGCTGCAGTAGTTACTTTATTAGATTCTCCAGACCAAACACCTACTCAGGGTAGCAGTTGGCAGAGCAACAGCGAAGCATCTGCTTTTCTGTTTTTCTTCTTCACATTATGTCAGATAATAGTGATTCCTGAAGCCATTCATGCTTCCTTTATGAAACTGGTAGAGTTTGCCAGAAAATCAATACAAAAAATAATTACAAAAAATAATTATTCCAAGTTCTCATCAGACCTCAGAAGGTTGGAAGAATCCATAAGTTTCATACTGTTGTGACTGAACTAGCTACAGTGACCAGCATTTCCACATAGAAAATTTTAGTGAAATAAACTGTTTCTTAGGGACATCTTGCAAAACCAGGTCTTGGAGAATACTAACTGATCAGTGTTTTCAGTGATGTCGGAGTGCTGTATCTCATTATAGTCACAGCATGAATGAAGATCCTATCAAGATTGCACACATGCTAACCAAGGTCAGTGAACAGTCTTGTCTTGTGCAACTGTTAGAAATCACTTTTCTAAAGTAGCTGAGCTCATCTAGGTCTAATGACCAAAGCTTTCTGTACTGATTCCTCACACAAGTCTTCTCAAATAAATGCTCTCAAAGAAGCTTTTTCCGAATAGAAAATACTACTTCTAATAATAAGTAGTAATAACAATAAGTAGGCAGATGGAGTAAATAAATATTACATTTGTGCTTAGAAGTGCACTGACAAATGCAACAGAAAGAAACAAAATATACTGTATTCACTGAGTATGACTGGCTTTAAAATTGCTTTTCTTACAACACTGCTTCAAATAAAACAGAGTTTTAGTAGTCTGCTGTTAGTCTGTTGTTTTGATAATCACTAGGGAAATGCACTTCACAAGACCTATAAATAAAACTTAGAAAACTGAAATGGGTCAGCAGTTGGAAAATTGGAAAAGGATACTGAAATTTTCCACTTATTCACCTGAACCCAGTAAGATGTATGGATGAGAAAAACGAATGCCGTTCTTTCTCCTCTTTCCCCTTCTTTCATCTGTTCTCTGTTCTGCTTCTAAATATCTGCCTAAAACTTTTAGTGAGATTTGCCATGGGCATCTTCATCATATTCAAGTATAAAAATGTGAAGAGGTGTGATCTTACTGCAATCCTTTGCATATTTTTCTTCAACTTATATGCAAGACTGTACTGAAAATGGTGCTTTCTACAGATACACTTAGATGCAAGAGTTGTCTATGATCACATCTTTATTATTTTACTTTGCATCTAGGATATTACTTTGTGTACCAGAAATTCTGCCTTTATGTGCAAGTCGTTAATCATTTGTTTATTAAAATATACAACTGAATGACCTTCACATATACTGACAAGTATACATTGTGCAATCCATATCTGAAGCTGATACAAGTACCCAGATTTTTTTTTTACTACCATTATTATTATCAAAGAAAGAAAGATGCTCAAACTATAACAAAAGGGCCACATTTCTTATATCTCATCGTTCTGCAGTGTTAAATAAATAGAACCTGTACAGTCAGATCAGATGATCAGCAATTCTGATGTTCTGTTTGTGATAAGTAGATATTTCCTTTTCTACGTGCAATAGTAAAACAATCTTGAGGCAGTTATGCTACAGTTTTCATGGGAAAAGTTTAGGAAAGAATATAATTTTATTTTCTTTACAATTTAATCTAACAATTCAGAAATGAGGAAAGCCAGAACCATAAGCCTTGGATCCTATTCAACCACACACCAGAGAAAAAACGCCATGCAATGCACTTCTGTTTAAAGACTCATGTCATAGAAACTGAGTCAAAAAGAAATCAGTAAGGTAAGCTCGGGAATGTTGGTTTATTACCCACCTCAGTTTCTGGTTGTACTGCTTGACTTTTTCTAGAGAGGCTGCATTAATCTGAGCTTGAAATTCTTCTACTGAGACACTGTCTCTGTAATAATATCCTTCCATGCTCTCCAGGGCTATGAAAAGGAGGAGGAGAAGAGAAAAATCAGTATTAAATATTTAGTATTCCCTTTTCTTGTAGCTTTGTTCTCAGCCTAGCGAATTACTTTTTAACCTTGAGGCTGCAACCTCAGTCTGGATTACTGAGCTGTTTCTGTATGTCATCAAATTCATACAGATCTTTCTTTAAGATTCCATTTATAATAAAAATCGTATTTCTTGCCCTGTGGAAAATATAAAGGCAAGAGCTAGTGTCAGTTCTGTTGCTCTAATTAAAGTACTTCCACCCTGTGAATGTAAATGTGGGTTTTAGTTCTGATATAACCCTGGAAAAATTCAGTAAAATGAACTAGGGGAGAGGAAAGAAAAGATGAATATGCCAGCTAGTTTCACAAACAGAGACGTGACAACTTCTAATGATTTAGGGAGATGCTGAATACTTGAACCTCTAGTTATTTCCACTAATAATCTGAGTATCTTAATACTCCTCTGGATCAAGTAAAGTAAAATGAAAAACTAGCATATTACTTTTAAATTCCCTGTAAGTTCCTTTCCAGGGATCAGATATGTTTCTAAAGTCAAACAGTCATTCTTGTCTGCCTTTTTTGCATTAATTTTGGCAAAGGAAGGATTAATAGTACAACATTTCAGAAACTAAGCAAAGACTCCCAATAAAGGTCACTGTTCTTCTCATAAAATCGCCTTCATAGAAATTAAAAGAAGGAAAAAATGAATACAAAGGCTTTTTATTTTAGCATGCTCTTCCCAGCATCAAATTGATAGAATATATTAATAGTTAAAATAATTTAATTTAAATTTAATTTAGATACTGAAGGAAGTTTAACCTTTTCTTTATCCAAGCCACACCAAGTCTTGAAAAACATCAAAAAAAAATCTGCACCTGAAAGAAATCAAGATCTTCACATAACAGGTTGTTAAGAGATTATAATAACCTTATAATAAATTGGAAACGGGATGTTGGTGAAACAGTTTTTTCAGGGAGTAGCAAAAAGATTTTAAAACCAGGAACAGTACTTTAATAACATATGCACATTCTAAGAATTTATCACTCTATCAGAAAATACAGGCAATAAGCAGAGTTCTAATGGAAACACAACCGCAGTCGTCAACCTTAGGCTACACAGAGACTATTAATTCTGCTTGTACTGCTTAATATGACCAGTTAATAAATAATTCATTGGTTGTGAAAGAATATGCAAATTGCACTTTCCTCTGTGCTTTCAAAGTTTGTAATTCTGTTTCTGTACAAAAAAAAAAGTTTCAGCTTATTAAATTAAATTGCAAAGAAAAAAAAATCTAAGTTTCAAGCTAGCTTCCTTGGTGCTAAATCACACTAGAGAAACTCACTGAACTCCACTTATATTACCATGTTAGCACAAGTGCCCAGCTGATTATCTGTACTACTAATTTTGCTGGTATAAATCCAGAGGTATCCAGTGGGATCACTTCCAAACAGGAAACTCAGTCATCAGTGAGGACTGATGGGAACACGCTGTCCTGCCTATTTTTTTCAAAGGATATAATGTATTTCTGCCCTATACATTTAAAAACTCGAAGTACATGGCCACATCAATCGGATTTTACAAGTGGAAGGATTCCTTAAGTAGCCTAGATTAATTTTAGGTATGGGGCTATTCAGAGCATGGTAACATGAGCCATAGGATCAGAGTGACACAGAAATATAAGCAGTAACAATAGACCTGCAGTGACTTGAGACTTTAACAAATTATTTCAAAAAACATGAATTTCTAAGTCTTCCATTTGAAAACATCATACACCATTGCATATTTGGCAGAAACATCTTAGCTCTGTTAAACTTGGAAAACAAGGAGCCAGCTCAGAGAGGAATCATAGCACTTACAGAAGATTTCTCTTTTCAGAACTAATAAACTCCCAGTTAAAGGAGGGGATCTACTGTGTTAGTTTGATGGAAGCTCATCTAGATCTTGAAGGAATGAAGTATAAGCTAGAATCACAGCTCACTCATAAAAATTGGGGAAAAAAAAGAAATTAAATACTAGTATTTCAATTTCTTATCCAGGACTTCTTATTCTTAGGATCTAATGGATTATTTTTAAGACTGAGCCTTGAGAAGTAAAGAAATTTGATATGATTAATAATTTTCAGCAATTTAAAAATTCTTTAACAGAAGTATCTTTAATCTTTGCCCTTTCCTTTGGCTCACTATAGAGATGTTCATCCTAAGAGTCAATATTTTGGGCCTCTGGAGATAGAAAGGAAAAACAAATTCTGCAAAATAAATTCTGCAGCACATCGAATCCTCCTCTCCTCCCCAAGGGAATCTAAACAATGAGTATTACAAGATTTCATTTGAACCAAGATATTTTGTGTTCTCTTTCATATATGTTTTTGTCTTCTCTACTGAAATATGTCTGCTGCTCTATGCTGAAAAATCTATCTTCTGTCTTTATATATATGCAAGTATATGCAAATTCAGACTTCAGAGATTTATTTAAAAATGCAAGTGTTTTAAGTAATGCTATTACTTCATATACCTTATTTTTCACTCTTTCCTTTTACATTCCACTTACAAAGCATTGATGAAACCCTCTTCAAAATATCCATTTGTATATCTGACTTTGCCTATTCTGTACAGACTCCAGAAACTTACTGCAAGATACTGAGTGCTGTCAGCTCCCTCTGAAATCAAAAATGGTTCAAGGCAATCTGCACCTTGCAGGAGGCATTCACCATTTCAGTGAATCAAACTCCATGTTCCTGATGACTGTAATGACACTGCAGCTAATGCAGACTGCCTGCAATTTATGAACAGTCTGAGCATCAGTGTCATTCACCACTTTGGTAATGTTTGCAGTTTCATAACTGCAAAAGCCTAGAGAAAGTTATTTACATTTTCATAAGTTAAAGAGATAGAATTCATAGTCCTATTTGAAATAGCTGGAAAAGAGGTAGAGGAGGAGTTAGTACTACATTATTTGGAAAGCAAAATAACTTTAAAAGTAAGTTTCAAGGACTGACAACTGTCCACTAACACAGAACAAAACAATAATGAAGAAGAATGTTTATTCTTTGGTATCAGGATCATAATACAGGTATAAACTTCTTAGAAATATACACTCTTACCTCTATTCTTTCATTTTTAAAGTCTGTATCTCTTAAATTACTAATTTGAAGTCAAAATTGGCCTTAGAAATCCGAATTAAACAGGATATTTAAATATGAGCACTATGTCCTTAAATTTAAGGAAAAATAAAGCGACTAGGATTCTAGTGAGATTTAAGTGTTCTTTGAAAGAATTGGAAACAAATCAGGTTACCTTGTGAAAAAAGTACAGGGTGAATTTTAAATCCTCCTCCATTCTTTAGCCTTTGAGGAAGCTGTTCAAAATGGTAAGTATCAAGGTAGAAGTAAACCTTCAGGGTTTGCCGGCTTCCTTCTGCTTGATATGTGATTGGAACATCTAAGAATAAAGTAGATGTTAAAATTTTTTTTTGTTTTTGGAAACTGTTATACCTAAAATTCTCATAGTTTAATAATGCAAATGCTACAGGCATAAAACTAATACGAGGACTATTTCACATTATGCTCAGTGTTGCTGTGATCACTTCACTCTTACCCATTTTCAGAGAGTAGAAAAATACCATAAAGCACCAACTACTGAAAAAAATACTACCCAAGTAATGTTAAGACATTGCTGGCAATGTCCTAATTTTATTTCCTAATAAAACTGAAGAAACATTTGTGTATAAGGCATGGTTTCAAACCACTGGGAGGAGAGCTTCAGATGCCTTCGTCATGTACATGATGTATGAGGTCAAGCAGGATGTACTACTGTCCTCTCCACAGACCCACATTTGTCTGGCATAGGGCAAAAATAAGTATATAGCAGCTGCCAACATTTATTATTAACAGCAGGACTCAGCTGAGAAAAATCTACTGTGATAGAATATATATAAAATTATAAGAGCAGAGTTCATTATCCTTGACAGGTTAAATACCATAATACATCAATTGGCTTAGAGTCCAGTGCAACTAACGGTATCACTTGGTAATTACATAGAATCTCCAGAATACATTTTGTGTATTATGCAAGATGATTAACATGTAATGACAATTAGCAAAAGTTGATGAAAATGTTCTGTGCAAATTCTCTGAGGAAGAGAAGTCAGGCTAATTACATTTAAGCTTTGTTTATATTTCCTGTTTATATTTCCTGTTCCCGTATGGAAAAGATACTTATCTTTTCCATAAATGAGTCTCAGAATCAAAAGTAGTAACAATAAAATTCAGTGATTTGTATTAATAATATTATGTAGTTCTTATACTGTGTGTATGAATTATTTTGTATCTAAAAAGAAGGGCTGTCAAAGGAATGTTTTTCACATACTTTTGTTTATATTGATTGTATAGAACTGTGAAAGAAAAAGACAAATTTGCCAGTGAAAGCTTGCTTGTATTCTGGAACTATGTACTCTGGATGATTGTGGTGGCAGCTCTTAAATTAAACAAAAAACAGAGTTTATTGCAAATCTAGAGCACATGACATTCCCATTTATCTCTATTTTAACACGGACACTTCAGCGGGGAGGCAGAGCAATTTGAACAGTTTGGAAAACAGGTATATAATTAGCTTCACACTAGGGAGCACTCCCAAAAATCCAGGTCTGCATTATTACCTAGTCTGGCCAGGGCTTCTTTCTAAAACCAAACTATTTAAAATGAATAGACTTTACCTATATGTAGGTATAAATGGTCTTACACAGGTCAGTACCTACCTCACTTCCAACCCTGTAGTTAGGGTGCACTACTGAGTTCTGAGGAACACAGGGAACCTCTCACTAGTAGTTTTGTGGAGGAGCTTTTTTCTTCTAGTTTTACTTATTGCAGAAGTTCTCTCATGTGTGGTCTCAGTCCAGCACGGGAATTGTTTTTTAAAATTTTGATGTTAATCAGAAACGTTTTCCTCCTCTCCCAAGGGAGCTACGAGACTTGGGAAAAAATGTGGGGTTTCTTACTCACTATACAAAATTCACTGCAGGAAAACCTCCACTGGCCAAAAACACATAAAAAAAGGAGTGATTGAACATGAGTGAAGGGTATGAACACTAGACTGCCAAGAGAACTCCTTCCTGAGATGAGGTTGAACACCAGCAGGAAAGGTCTAACATGTCTCTGATTGCCCCCACTACTAGGCCTTGAAGGAAGCAGCTTGCACAATTTAAAGCCACCTTAATAGCATTTGTCTCTTTCTAAAGTCAGCCTAGAACCTCAGCATGTTTCAGAATAGAAGAGGAACATTAAAATGCATGTCGTATTAATGCTTCCCCTTCTCATCTCAGCACCATTTCTCTATTAAGGCCTTTAAGCTTATTAAGGCCTTTAGACACGACTCTTCAATAGCAGCTAATTAATTCAGGCACTTCCCTGGTGCAGTCACATACTCCCAGCTGAAACTTCATTAAAACAAACACTTTTTCCCTCGGAAGCTACAAAGTTGAAGATAATGATTCTGCCTTGTAGCTGATGTTTATTAGGAAATCTAGGAATATTAAGAAAGCTACAGATCTACTAATATTCCATAACACCAAATCATGTATCACCACTTCTTAAGTAGCATATCACCTGTGGGAGGTAATGTTATGAGAAAGAAAAACTAATAAGAAGAATATATAGCATATTTCTGAAGAGTAAAACTCAGATTAATTTTATTTACTCACTTGCAACTAGTGGTTCTGGCTCTGATTGTCTGAAGTAGAAAGTGACCTTTTCCAAGTCAAACAGTGCAACCAATGTATCTTCTAGCATGGCTTGCTCATCAGCCTAAAAAAGGCAACAAACCATATGAGAGCAGGATATAAAAAAAATAGGGAGTGTTGCACAATATTTCACTGATGCAGTGTAGCACTTCATTAACTCTTACATAACCAAAATACTTTCTCTATTCATTTTTCACTTGCCCTTTTACTACTATCCCAAGATTATTATACACTGAATCTTATCATTTCACACAGTAATACATAGGTATTTTATAGTTACCATGACTTCTTTAGGCATTAAATAAAACAATAATGTAATTTCTTTTAATGTTAGACCCTAGAGTTAAGCAGCTTGACTAGTTTGTGAACTAACAGAGGGGAAATTTGAAAAACAAAAATTAGTCTTTTTTAGTATTTTTTTTTTTAGAAATGCCAGTGCTTCAGCATTTCATTTTTAAACAGACTGGAGATCATCATGTCCGTTCTAAGCATCAATAATTGAACCAGTAGCTCAAAAGTAGTGCAGATCAAAGTGATCTTCACCTACAAGCTATCACAAATCAAGTATCAGAAATGCCTCTGATTTCCTCATATAGTTTCTTTGTATAAAACCAAAGACATGGGCAATCCAGCCTAATTTATCATAAAAACTCAAGAAAGTAAATTAATACTCTCTTAGGAAACTTTATTGAATCTTTAAAAAAAAAAGAAAGAAAAAAAAAAGGTGGGAAATACTGATCTACAAGTATAGTTATCTTGAGTTAAATATGCAGAACTATGCAGAATTAGAGCAGAAATCAATAATCACTTTAAGTAATTGTATTCTATATCACCTCCCCTACTACATTAAGTGAGCAAGAGCCATACACAAGTCTAAAACAAGCATTTTCCCCATTTAAGAACTGATACAGCAAGAAGGCAAATAATAATAAATTAGCCACCTATAAATGAGAATAAACTAGAGCTTACTAAAGTGCAATGAGAGGGGAAAAAATATGATTTTCTTCCCAATCTGTACAGTGAAATAATATTCTGCCTTGTACTGCTGAAAAAGCAACTCTGCTATTTTTTCTCCTTGTTCAATTTATTAAGTCTCGAGGGATAGGGCAATGTTTTATCAGCAGAACAGCCTAAAAACTATTCGGTAACATGGGATTTTTTTGCAGAACTGCTCATTCTTTATTGAACTTGGGCCATAATGAGTGCAATTTCCTTCAAATGCCCTTGTTTAAAATAATATGGATCATTTGTAACCAAACCATGCTGAGCAGGTATTGAAATTTTTGCTTTTAAATGCTTTTCCCTTAGTTGAGAATGCTTATCACTGAAGAAGTTCAGAACTCCTATACAAGTATATATACAGAACTCACTACAATTATATTAAATTCAATAATGCATATTGCTGATCTCATAATAAAGGAAAATAGGAAAGACGCTCTGGCAAAAAAAAAAAAAAAAAAAAAAAACAGAGAATACTTCATACGACACTTAATTTAGAAAAAAAATAGTATTATTGAACTCTCCTGTCTTAAAAGTTTATCAGGAAGACTTGTCAGCTCCTGAGACAGAAGAGAAGGCAAAAGGCTGCAATATTAGGAATACTGCCTGTCTTTGGACTTTAACACGGTCAGACGTATGACTCAGTCACTAGTTTGTGACATTTCCCATGTCAACGCTTACTCAATTAAGACAGCCATAGTATTAAATGACTTAAAAGCTTAATGGTCAGAAAAAAATCTAGTGCAGGAAAACCATGTGTCAAATGCACGAAATAGTTATTTGTGCTGAGCAGTTCAAGAGGTAGAGAAGACTGCCATAGAACAGACTTTGCAACCCACTCTGCAGTTTTGCAGGTTAGCAGGAACCAACCGGGTATAGGAAGCAGCTTAAATAGCTGCAGAAGCCCTTTGGGCAGCAGGGTAATAGAAGAGTACAAAGCCATATCCTTTTTTTCTTTGTTTGTTTTGGTTTATGTTTTAAGCCAAGACTTTGTCAAGTCTTGTGAGGAAAGACCAGACCTCCCATTATCCTGTCTATACCCTGACTATAAGGATTTACTCTAAAAGAAGCAAAATAGATGAGTGTATCTAGTTACCAGAGACCTTTTTTTTTTTTTTGATAAAAGTAATCAAAAACACGTATTTTATATTGCAGTGTTGCTTACTACAAACAAGCACTAGCCATCACATAATATGACACTCGTTCTTAGGGAACAAGTATGATAAGTGCGGGGAGTCTAGACAAAACTCAGTATCCGCTATCTCAAATTAAATATAATATTTTGTTTGTGGATAATGTATTCATATCCCCCATCTGTAATTATCTGAATAGCAGCTAATTAAGTAACAGGCTGAGCACAAAGGATACAGAAAATTATATTTGTAACAAACTGTTTAACACTAGCCTTATTTAAGGAACAAACATGGGCTGCCACATTAGGACTCTTACCAAATTGGGTGACAGCAGCGACTGGAAATGAAGGAGAACACCTGCATTAGCAATCTGCTCCAACCACCTTCTGCTGGCCTCCAGAGTCTCCATTTCATATTCTTTGCTATTGTCAAACATCTGACTTAAGGCCACCATTAGTTGCTCTGAAAAAGCACAGACAGTAGCCACAAGACTCTGACAGAAGACCATGTCTCGCCTCAGTTGTATCTCACTGTCTGTAAAGGGTAGAACAAAAGAGGAAAAAACAAAACAGAGATGGAGCAGCAGATTCATCAACAGCAAAATAACTAGGATGGATTTTTTTTCTTTGCATTTAAATGACTTGTTTTCCAGACAAAGTAAAGTTTATAGCCTAATGTTGTTCCCAGTAAGTAGCAGACAAAACTGAAAATTTCCACATTAAAGTACTATTTTATTATTCTAGAAATATATTAAAAAATCAAAACTTGAAATTTAAAGTACTTCTTCACAAACATGCATGCTTTTACACACAAGCCACCTAAACACAAATACAAAATACATAAAATAAGCAGAGGGTAGCAGCACATATACAGGCAGCAGATGGTTTATGGAATCAGGAAAGTCCAAGACAGGTCCAGAGGTAGAAGACAACAGAACTGTGAACAGCTTGCTTTAAAATAAGATTGCCCAAGGACTAGGTAATCTATCCATTTATTCAGAAAGGTACAGACATATGATTAGCTAAAAGTCAACACAGTTAGAAAGGAAAAGAGAAAAAAAAAAAGAAAAAAAATGGGAGGAAAAGAGGTAACTGAAGGTCCTGGGACATTCAGTTCCTTGGCCAGTCTGCTTAACAAACTGAGAAGCAAAACTTGGCTAGTAGCAGATCTTCCTTCAAAACTCATCCTTGAAGTGTGTCACCAGGACTCTTCAATCATTTGCTCTTTCATTACCACACAGTATCTCGTGTATCCATGCTTAGTGAGTAACTATTTGTTACATGCATGTCTTTCCCTAGCAAGGGCTCTGAAGGCTGATAAAGGAAGTGAGCAGAGCTGCATCCATTTGCTTTTCACAGAAGATGCATACTTGAACCAACCTAAAGTAAACCATCTCGACATTAATGTCCTCGCATTAAAATAAGTAGAAAATTTACCTTCTAATTGATTTGCTCTGGCCCTTTTAATTCTTAAATTAATTCTTAAAGAACTCTTTAATTCTTCATATATATTCCTACCTAAGCTTTCTTATGTGTCAAAAAGGCTGTTAACGGATTTCTTCTGATACATTGATACTGCAGATATTTCTCACTACTACCAGTGAGAGCAAAGGGCAAAGGAAACATGATTTCATTAGGAGGAAATAAAGGTTCTTTTTTATTCTCAATAAAGTACAGAATTGTGGTGTTTAATATTCAACAGTTCTTCCCTCTCCCCATTCTTGAAAGTCTTCAAGTATTTTCATCATTATGAACAGTTAGGCAAACGTCAATCACAAATGTTACAAGCAAACTTAATCTTTTTTCACAGAAGAGGAGAAGATTTGATGATATCAAGCCTGAAATTTTTGTCTTTACTTTTATACTCATCTGCCTGCAAGAGGTTTATCTTCCTTTCTACCTTTGGTATGGTGCTGACAAGACTTTAGATGATTGGATTAGTCAATGGGAACAATTCTATACTTATAAAATTAAACTGACTTTTAAATTTATCTTTCATTTGGACTGCAAGTATTTTGCAAAGTAACCCCACTCCATCTTTTTTACCTTTTGAACTTTACTTTCAGGTTTTCTTCAAATATTAGTAATTCTAACCACATTTTTACCATCACTTTGATCCCATCTGCCAACATCTATTTAGCGTGCTCTTCAGGACCTTGAGAATATTTTCCATACATGGTGTAATCACCACTACTTCTACTCGATGACTTTTTTATTTTATTATTATTTTGATCATTGAAATTAACCTCTTTCTCCAAGCTTAGATCTGTATAATCCAATATTTACAGGGTTTTTACCTTTAAAAATGCTTCCAACTTCAAAAATCACACTGAGTTCTCCATGGTCTAAAACATCTTTCCAACACCATAGCAGTGCTCAGAAATTTGAGTCTGACATATACTCTCACCTCACTTTGCTCAATTTTATCTCAATTTTCCAAATGGATCTGGCTCTCAGTGCCTACCTGTCTTGACAGCTTCTGAAGTAGTCCTTTTGCATTTCTAACAGCTCATTTCCAAACCTCATCTTACACTACTTGAATATGAAATACTGAACACAAGAGCAATTTGGTCTCCATTTACAAAAAGATTTTATACAAAATAAATTACAGAATTTATGAACTTATCTATCCATGTAAATTACAAAGTCAGTCTTAAAAAAAAATTAATGTTTCGGGTATTTTCTTGGGTCATTTCTCCTTTTATTCTCTGAAGATAGAATAACTAGAATAGAAAGAAACACTATGCTTCCCTTTATACAATGTTGTGATGTATCCTAAGAAAGTCATTTAAGTTCATTGCGTGGTCAATGATTACATTAATCATTTCTTAGAGTCAAGTGTGATCACACGCTTTGGGACTTGCGCATCTGCAAAAGCTGCAGAGAATCACCTGTCATAAGTATTATTTTCTAAAAACCGAATAGTTGCTGCTACTTACTTTGCAAATGCACTTTTTGTATAGTTAAAACTGTATGTTGCATGAGGTGATGAAGAAATACACAGAATATCTGGGACATTTTCAAAAAACAATGACTTTAAAAAAATATTCTAGATTATCTTATATTGTTTAGATAAAATGAAAAGGAAAGGAAAGGAAAAGGAAGGAAAGATATGGGTTAGAAGAATAAGTGAGTCTGAAAATAAATGGTAACAAAGACAATAAAAAAATAGCAAATAGGAAAGGGCTAAAAAACAAAAAGAGTAGAAATCCTAGGCACAAGTTCAGTCATTACGCAACTAAACATGGCTATCCCTTCCCCTGTCATTCACTTCCCCTCTCTCAAAACAAACAAGTTAAAGGTTGCCTGTAATCAAAATTACCTGTATATTCAAGAAGTGCCAAGAGTATCCGTGCCTTCACCTCTTAAAGAAAAGAGAAGACATATTGAGAACAGAGAAAAAAGCATATCACCAACATAACACATTTTCAGTTTTTTATTTTGTATCAGCTTAACTTCATCTTCCTGGGTATTCTATCCTGATTTATACTTACAAAACAATAATGAATCTGCATTTCACATAACTTTACGTGTAAGTGGATAAATTTGGTAAGAATCAAAGGCATCAGCCCTGAGAAAAGAACTATGAAGAAGCAGCTGCTGTCTCAAAGTATCTCTGTCCCAGCTGGCCAGTGCAAGTCTTGGGACTCCTGTGGAACTGCTGTATTCTGGAGTTAACTCAAAGCTCAACTGGGCAAGGCCTGAACCACCTACTCTAACTGTGCCTGTGTGAGTCCAGCTGTGTGAGGTTGGACTCAACTTCTGGAGGCTCCTCCAAACTACACGACCCACTGATTCTGTGACTATCAACAAAGCCAATCTGACTTAATACCCTGGGTTCTTGACTTGAAACATTTGGCCAAAAATTTGACTCATTTAAAATGAGTTGCACCTAATAGCCTCAGAGTTTGAATTCTTTGGGGGAAAAAATCCCATAATTTATCTTTTGTTTTGTTTTCTCAGAGAATTCAGACTCTTAGGTGCAGCTCATTTTAAATGAAATTCACTGGATTTGTGATTTCAAAAGTTTTTTAGAGTATCTATAAATAATGATCTCTTGGTTATGGGAAAAAAACAGGACAGAGCAATTCTCCTTTATCCTTGCTAGAAAAATCTTCTCCATTTCAAAATATATCCCTAGGCAAGAGAGAATTTTAGGTCATTTGTATCTGTAGTGATTTATCTGGGATTAGAAGAGAACCTTGGATGTTTCCTACCAGTCATTTGTTTTTCAACAAATTCCAAATTCTATGTGAGTTTTCACCCCTTCTTGCTACATGGTGCACAGAATAGAATAACCCTCTAGCAATTTGTCTTTAGATAACATATGATCTATAATGCAAAATGACTTCAAGCTTTATCTTAAAATTTGTCTCATTTCTTCCTTTTTTTCTTTTTTTTAATAAGACTTGAGGTGCATTTTTATTATTTATGTTGAAATATGGACTTATCTGGACTTTTTATGGACTTACTGCCAGAAAGGCTCCTTCTCTCTTTGCCACTAATCTAAATTAAAATACATGTTGATTTTATCAATTATATAGTATTTCCTCTTTAAACCTAATATTATTGCGCTAGTAAAAGAACTATACTTCCTCATGCAGTCACACAAAGTCACTATCCAAAAGCTATCCAGTAATTTGACTTGCTCTAGAACTTCTTTTTCTGACCAAATATTTTTCCCCCTTTGCAAAAAAAAAATTATATATATAAATGTCTTCTTCTTTGCTCTCCTCACACCTTTCTCCTTTTCATCTCTAGAATTGAGATGAACCACTGACATTTCAGAACACAGCAGAACACGTAGCATTGTACTTTACTCAATACTATTATCCCAGTTGCTTACAACCTGTCATTATGAAAGCCAGTTTTCTTTCTGTTTTTCTTCTGAAGGGCTCCTTTTTTCCCCCCATCCTTACTGCTGATTATGCCAATTCCAGCTTTCGTCATCCCTCATTATTTCTCCTCATGCTTTCAAATTTTCATATTACACATTCTCACATACATCCAAACTCTGGTAATTACATTATTCTTTTTCTATTTGTTGAATTCTGAACTCCTGCTCTTTCCTACACCAAAATCGAGCCCTACATCTTCAAAGCTTTGCCTCTGCCAACAACTTCCTTTCTTTCTTTCTTGGTTTAACATTTTAGTAGATTGTGTCACTTCAAAAATAACTTTCACCTTTTGTTCAGCTATTTATCTCCAGCTAAATCTTCCCAGGTTTTGTATATTATTTCATCAAAGACATCTCTATCAACTTGATTAACCTTTAGGGCTGAATTTACTGTAATTATAGTAGATGTTTCCATCTCTGATAATATGGAATGGTAAACGTGAATGAGACAAAGAACCTGTACATCTGTTTTGGTTTATGGTACAAAAGGGGTGTTTCTTTGTTTTTTAATCTGTGTGAGCCTTCATGCTTTTTTTTTTTTTTTTTATTGTTCTCCCATTTTCAGTAATAATAAAATGAAAATTTTCAACCCAAATCATTCTTAAGGCACTTTAAACTTTCCAATTTTTTCATACTTATTAAACAAAGTACATTTTAATAGTCCTTTTAAAATCTAGGAATTAAATGTGCTATTTCTGTAAGGTTCCCATGCTTCTCCTGCTTTAAATCACTAATCTTTTTATATTTTTAACACATGTTCTATATGGGAATACAACAGTAGGAAACTGTAGTAGCTGATGAGATTTCTATGAAAATAAAAATGAGTCAGTTTTCAGTAAGGACATGCATTTACTGAATTTGTTAAGCATGCTTAGAACTACTGGAGATTTTAATTACAATAAAAAATATTTTTACATGGTGTCCAAAGTTATATCTGTGGTCTCTTTCGTCTGCTTCTTCTTCCTAATACAATAGACAAAAACATTCCCTTTCTTCAAGCAGTAAAATAATGCTCTTTACTTAGATTCTTCAAAGTAAAGATATTTATCTAAGTGAAGATGTTCTTCATATTTACTTCAAATGGCTTTGAAAGTCCCACAACTTTGTTCAACGTGAGCTCAGCAAGAGTTATCAGACCAAATAAACAACCAAATTTAGTGGCCATTTTTTGTTTCTTCTGAATCTGGTAAATTAGACAGGAAAGAGAGGGATGTCAAATGCTGTGTCAGGCTGTCAGCTCATAACAGTCCCAGTTCTACTTCTCCTAAGTACCCAGGCCAGTTGTGGAGACAAGAAACAGATCAAAGGGTGAAAGAACACAAGAAATGCAGCTCTGAAGGGAAAGTTCAAGCTCTAAAGCATTTCTAATGCTGCTTGCTTTGCGCTCATCTGATTTCAGTTAGATCCAGCTGCTGGTTGTGTCTCAAGTTTAATTTAGACTTAAGCCTGTCTCTACCGCAGCCGTCTCCCAAAGCTGCCTGGGGGGCACATTTCTGCCCAATTTTTTTTCAGCATTATACCTGTTCCAGTAATGCCTTGTAAACTAAAGCTTGAGGGGCAATTTTTCAATTCCCTTCTCTCTATTTTCTTTTGCATTATTTGGGCCAGGGAAATCACCAAACCTTGGCTTTCAGGTATCCTTTACACCATGCCAACTCCTTAATCACACACTTTAATCACACAGGCAGACCAAAACTGCAATGATGACTTGGACCACTCCTCCAGAGCACTGGCAGAGGAAATCAAATTAAAGTAAAAGCTAAAAGGGAAGGGAGGAAAAAAAAAAGCTATAAAGACTGACAATGTGACAATGAGAAACGAGTAGCTTCAGATGAGAATTCTGCATCTAAAGCAGCATAGTTGATTAAGAGGATGGCACAGAATGCAGCAGTTGGAACTCTCTGAGTATCGGATATCATTATCAGATCAAAAGAGAATATTTAAAAGTGGCAGAACTGTTGGTCCAGATGAAGTTTGAGACCCAGTGATGAAGGAAGGCAAAAGAGATTGTGTTACTGTCCTTGAACAGCACAAGAATAACATATTTTAATATTCAGATCTCTAAACCATGACACCATTGGCAAGCATGACAGTTGCCATAGACTGCTAATATAATTTATTAACAAAAGAAAAACTTGTGTTTATCTTAACTTTCAAAAGACTAGAAAATGTAAGCAGTTTTATTGTTCAATAAGTAACAGGATTCCTTCCAATAAATAGCATCATCACAGTTTAGTAGCACTGTTAACAAGAGAAGTTTTGTATTACAGCAGCAGGTCCTTGGACCTTGCTGAACTCTCCTTTAAAATTCTGTGGTAGACTTAAAACAAAATTTATTTGAATGACCTGAGCACAATATGAGAGACCAAAGTTCAAATGGGGTAAGTCTATTAAAGCTCTTTATGGCGCACAAGGTAGGCAAAAATGGGTTGTTAAGCTTCAGAAGGCTATTAAAGTGGTATAAAGAACTGCTAAAGAGACAGTTTCATTCTTTCCTAACTGTAAAAGAAAGGATGAATACTTGAATATACTTGAAAACTATAGTGTATAGTTAGACTGTCAGGAAAAAGGATCCAAAATTTTTCATTTTTCACTCAATGACAACCATCATTAAATTAAAAAGAGAGTCTACCCACTGTGATCAACTGTAAAATAAGTGATAATTTTGTGTCTGTTGTTATAATTTTCTAACTGAAAATATGATTATATCTGAAATGAGAAATACTGAAAGTCAGAGGGGGAAGAGTTATTTGTTTTGGCTGGTGGGTTCTTGAACTTTTATCTTAATAAAACTTATCACAAAGTTCTTTTCCAGTGATCTGATATTTAGCAGTTTCTTTATGGAACACGACAAAGATTAGCCAACAAAATGAAAGAAAGTAAATATACACACAAATCACTTAAAACTACAATTGACACAAATTTTTGTTCCCATGCAAAGATTCATACTGCAGCAATGAGCAGTTTTATAAAAATAATTTTGCTCATTATTTGTGTTTCTTTATTAAACAGCATACAAAACAAGGCAGAAGCTACATGTAAGATTTTCTGGAGAGGAAATGCAGTTTGTTTTCTTATAAGGCCAGGGAAGAGAATAGAAAGCATTAGTTCACATTGTTAAACAGCATTGAAGACGAAAAGAATACTGGGTGATCATGGGAGGAAGCAGAGCAGATTAAGGAGACATGGGATCAGCTGTGATGGAGCAAGTGAAAAAGAGTGGCAGTGGGCTGGTTTCATCACAAAGGAGGGAAATAGGGAATGATCCCAATGACAGATGAAAGCCAAAAGTCCTGCAATCTTTCTTTTTCAATAGAAAGTGGTAAGAAAGAAAGGGGGTCTAATTTCAAAGAAAGCTCCATTTTCATGGACCAAACTCATGAAGTTTTGTGACAGATCAGTCAAGCCACCTGGACTCCAGCAGCAACTAAAATAACCCTGCACAGTGTATGGTTTTAGCTCCTCATCTGTTTTACTTGTCACTTTTCTGCATTTGAAGGGGATAATCAGACAGCTGAGATACGCTCCAGTAACCTTGTAACCACAAAGATGTCCTCAAATTCAGGTATTTCTCATAGACAGTTGCCTAGCAGTAAAGCCTTTATTTCCTTCAGATTTCCTTCCTCCAGCTCACTATCATAAACTAAGTGTTTACTTACAGTCATGTTCTCCTTACTAACCTTCTACAAATTTTCTGATATTCTGGGCAAGACTTCGGACGCTGCTGGGAAGGTTCCAAGGGTCTTGCTTAATGTGAAGTCGGAGCCTCTTTGGACAGCTAAGCTTCGGTTCCATTTCCTGCTGAAACTCTGAGCAAAGGCAACAACAACATTCCGTTTAAATCCTCTGCAAATGCTAAAGTAAAACATTTCTTCCCAATTGTTTTCACCCATCAAGGAGGTGTCATCTTCTATGACTCTACTTGTCTTTAAATGAGGGTGACAGGTCTCAGGTAACTGTCTAAGCTCCTGACTTAATCAAAGGGGAGAGACAGCAGCATTTCAAAACACAATTTTTCCTGAACTATTACATAAGATAGAAGGTTTTTGGTTCCACTTACTACGAGGGAACCTAGACCTGTTAAGACAAATGTTGGGAAAAATTGAATCCAATCCTGAAGACTTTGGTGATCTTTTGAAATTGCATCTTGACCATAGCCACTTACAAACTTTTTATAGTTCACTAAAGAACTATTTAATGAAAACACAGTTTAGACAGGAATAGTTCAATTAATATGCAAATCTAACTTGCAGTAGAGAATACACTTCAACAAAATACTCAGAAAATTAATCTTAATACAAAACTGCTTACTGCCTTACTGCCTAGGCTTTTCAGCCTAGTCTATCCCTCAAACCAATGCAAGTATTCCTTGCTCATGAAGACTGTAAATAAAATATCTGGCTTGTCCATATGTTTTGTCTAACTGAACATTCACTGCAAGGATACACTTTGTCATAAGAGACAGACAGGTACTCAGTTTAAAACAATATGAACACTCATGGTCTATACTCACTCAAACTATAGAAAAAGGTGATGGAAGAGTAGGGGTAGAGCGATAAAGAGGAGCCTATACCACCTTCCTCGCAAACTCACTGCGAGGGAAGTACATGAGACTTTGCATGGCAAGATAGTTGATGTACAATAATTATGCTCTATTTGCTTCAGGAAAAAAATCATAGATGGTAAGAAGGCAGATCTTCATTAGTTCTTCACCAAAAGGCATATGCAGGTTCACTAAACACACTGTACAATTATACATATTAACCATACCATTAACCATTTATTCTCCCATTGAATTCTTATTTTTTTTAAACTCAGTTCACTAAAAGAAATTCCTGTCACTTCATCACAGTCTTATGTACACATAAGTCCTTGGTGATTGACAGGTGATAGACTTAAGCAACAAGGTAAGTGTTAGCAGAATATCTAAAATTACTTGTAGGATGTTTTTTATAACTATCAATAACACAAGTTTTAAATTGGTATCACCATTACTATGAATAAAAACTTATATTTGCAAATTATTTATGAAAGCTTCACAAATAAAATATCTGTAAAATACTAAAAAAGGCAGTAATTATATAAATTAGAAATTACTTCAATAGTCTCAAATGAGACAAAAATTAAGCAAAAACTCCTGCAATACGTAAAATCCACTCTTGCTTCAAAATCTCGGCAATTTTATGGTCAGTTCAGTCTATGCTTTAAAGCTAACTTTACAAAAGGGCTGAAATATGCACATTCATCATGCAGTGAATAAAGAAGTATAGTGTGTAAGAAAAAAAAATCAGTTAAAACTACTAAGATATACTTAAAAAATTTCCAAGAGCAATTACTGCAGAATGTTACAATAATCACCATCGGTTGTTCAGCACTCAGCTCTAAGCATGTACAGCCACATCCATTCTCTCTGAGACCACCTTTTGATTCCAAGAAGGAGGCTTAAACATTACCTTGCAGACCTCGACCTGGCGTGAAGTATTTTGTTTGTTCAAAGACCCTCACCACAGCTGGCCCTTTCAGAAGGTTGGCAATTGAATCTACCTGTGGGGTCAAAGTTCTGTGAGTACAATGTTCTTTTCACAACAAAGATTAGATATTTTTTTCTTTAAGAAATATGAACTAATGAAAAAGTAACTTTGGATTCCTTCTTACCTAATGACTCTAGTTTATACTCCAGACTAGAGAATGTTAGAATAAATCTAAGACCCATTTAATTCAGTCACTTTGAACCATTTGCAGCGAACAGAAGAACAAGGAATCAATACATACCATCCAAAGAAACAATGGAAAGCAAAAGTAAAAAGAAAAAGAAGTATTTGCCATAGATATTTTAGTTCAAGCATGGATATTAGTACTAAATCTATGAAAAATAATCTCATACTTGACCAAACAGATGCTCTAAACAGCTATGGAGCTTGTCCTGCTTATCGTGAGAGATTCGAACACTTATGGGAAGCTCATCACCTGAAAAATATTTTTAAATTAAAAATTGTTTAGAAGTTTCAGTTTATTTCCCAGAATCTTTACAGTTTGGACAATCTGCTGTGAACAAACACTAATCCACAGGCTTCCATGAATTATATCCGCTATGGCTGGAGGCACAGAAACACCAGACTGGTAAAGTATTATTCAGAAGGCTATGGCATGCAACTGTTCACTCTATGTATTTTGCATTAAAGAGTCACTGGATAAAATACAGGAACAATTTTTAGAGAAACAATACCGAATTCTTTTGTCCTGGAGAACATCCTAACCACAAGACTAAATAGCTAAATAGCCTAAATCAGTAACTATTCACTATTTTTTTAATAGGGACTGATGTTTCAGTACTTTAACAAACATACAGTATCCAAATGCTCTATGTGGTATGAAGCTGTACCGTGTAAAGAACTATTTCATATACAAGAGGAGAGGGGCTCTCTTATGTCACTTACTTCATTCACTTGCTTACTCAACCACATTACCTGCACGTTTTCGCTAAATGTGCAAATCTGAACTTAAAACTTTTATTTCGCTTTACTGCAGTGCTGGATAACAAGCTACCACTTTTCAAGCCAAATGTGTTTGGGGTCAGGGGACACTTTTTTATTTTGTCAATGACACACTTAAATAGCGCTCTTCTCTGTGTGTTTGGTTTTTTTGTTTGTTTGGCTTGGGTTTTTTTTTAGCTCCCTCAGATGCCCTGGTAGTTATAATCCTTCTCAGGCTTTTTATTTTAACAGAAGGAGCACAGTGCAGAAGAGTCCTGCTCTGGAGATAGCCCGGTCAGCTTTGGAACTAGAAGAAAATCCATCAGGAGAGTGGGAGTTTAACAGAGTGGCAGTATTTATTAATTTAAACACTGTATTTGGGCTTGGCTAACACACATATATTGTTTTAGACACCTCAGCTGGTACTTCAGCATGATGCTGGAAGGTGACAGATTGTGTCATTTGTATCTCAGGTTAAAAATAAAGGCAGTAAGTCTCCTAATGTATTAATACTTTTCATTTCCTTCATCATTTTACTGTGTATCTGCACCACTCTACCTGCTTTATTTCTTGAAAACAGAATTTTCACGACTAGACTGCCTGGAATTGCATAATTCACCTGGTTTCTCAGATATCATAAATAATAGTGTCATTAATATTTTACTATCATCTCAGTTGAAAATACCTCCCCTGATATTATCAGGGCAAAATTTTCTTCTTTAAGCCCATCTCAGTGGGGGCTTACATTCAATAAATATGCCCAGTTCTTTATTTTCCTAAGTCATTCCCAAATGATAAACTCTCAGTTTAGAACAAATATTTTTATTACTATTAGTCCCCAAGCTCATGACCTTGTACTCCATGTAGTTAAATTCCATCTCAATTCTATTAGCAGCTGCATTTATTTAAATTCAATTTGTCATGGTATAAACAAAAATGTGCTTCCATGCCATCTTACATTCCTTCCTGCAAATGTACACAAGTGTATCCTGCATTCTGGGTCTTGGTGCTGTGTGGGAGAGCATTCCATACTTACCTAAAATGCTCCTTAGTCTGTGCCATCTAATGCATTCTCAAGGCATGAAAGTGGTTAAAAACAGTCCTTCCCCATGAGTTCTAACTAATTCAGCCTATTTACAGACTTTCTGGAATGTTGGCTCTCTTTCATAGAGGGACTTTTAACTGCAACACTGGCTAAGTAGAAACAAAATGAGACACTTCTATTACCAGGGAGAAGGCACTTTTAAAACAAAAACTCCAATCTGCAGGGCAAATGAACAAAACTTAACAAAAGGAACTGATGACAGATTCATAGCTGGCTTTCTAAACATACCTGAATCCATTTCATCACTGTGAAAGTACGAACTGCACTGACTGCTACAAATGCTGGTGAACGAGGCAATGGAGTTCCTGTTGCTGTTGCAGTCACTTGGAAAAAATAAACAACAACAAGAAAGAAACAAAATGGAACATAAAGTCATGTTCTTTAACATTGGTTCTATATCAAATCTTTGGAAATTCATTGCTATTCCCCTCTTTAACGCTGAGATGATCCATGTACTTATTAGCAACTAAATTTGGGCTAGCATATAACTTGCAGCCCTGGTTCAGTCTGGTTTCAGACTTAGAGGGTCAGACTCCCAAAACACAGATAATTCACAGAATCCCAGAATGGTTGAGGTTGGAAGGGACCTCTAGAGATCATCTAGTCCAACCCGCTGCTCCAGCAGGGACACCCAGAGCACACGGCACAGGGTGGCATCCAGGCGGGTTTGAAGATCTCCAGAGAAGGAGACTTCACAGGGAGCCTCTCTGGGCAGCCTGTTCCAGGGCTCTGTCACCCTCACAGGGAAGAAGTTCTTCCTCATATGGAGGTGGAACTTCCTGTGTTTCAACTTACACCCGCTTCCCCTCACCCTGGGTCACCACGGAGAGGAGCAATTCAATTGATCCCTTCATTGTGTATGTGAGTACTCACAGGCTGAAAATACACATTTTCAGTGCAAAACAATCAACTTTTCTCACACACATGACAGTTTTTGGAGCTATGGCCTCAAATGTTTTACGAACATCACAAATTCTGTACTCATAATCTTCCTAATGCACATATGCGTAATACAAATAACAACAGCATCTTCTGGTTTATGACTTGCTAACTAGCATTCAAAACAAATTTAAAAGAGATTGGATCCATTTCATCATAGCAAAAAATACCCATCAGCTACTTTTCCCTGCCAGTCAAAATAAAGTTTATGATTCCATCTCTTCTAACCATTCACTGTGTGAGAGATGTATAGATTTCTACATCTATGACTTCCCAGCAAATTTTCACACATAAAATGTTGCCTACATTAATCTAGTAAGGAGATATGGAGGTTAAAATGTGTATGAAGAACGGGTGAGGACGAGCTAATCTTGGGGTATGAATATTTCTACTTTTGCTGCTGTAGATTTTACACTCATTCACCTCATATTTTCTCTCAAAAATCAATTCTTCTGTAAAGTAGATGGGTAATATAACTACTTCAACAGCATAAACAGAATAAAATGTATCCTTTTGGACCAAAAATATTATCAAGATAATTTCAAATGCAAAGTCTTCAACAGAGAGTGATTTAGTCATTTCATGAACATCATTTCGCTTCAGAAGAAACTTTGTACATTAAAGCAATTAACCAGCAGAGGGAGTCTCAAAAACCCCAGATAATGTCTACAAATATACCTATAAAACACATTTATCCTCAGTGATCTGGTTTTGTTTTTTTATGAACTATATGTAACACAGTGCATATATCTATACACCAAGGTACTCGTCGTTTTATTTTATACATAATGCTGTAAGTATCTTATGTACCTAAGAGATGTCCTAGTTGTCTTTTTTCTTTCTGTAAAAATAGAAGTGATTTTCTGACATACTGAGTTACATTTTGTGGATAAGGTATATATTTTGGACCTGCAGCCAACTATATCTGTGAATGCGGAGAATGTTTTAACAGTAGCAAGATGATATAATTATGATCATACCCATTAAATGGGTGAAAAGACATCAATAACAGCATGTTCCTAACATAGAGTGCACAGTCCCAAGGCGTATTAAGAATTTCTGGCTGGATATTAAGAAACATTAAGAAAAGTTTTCTAATTCTATTTGCTTATGAAAGTCTCTAAAGGGAAAATGAAGGTCACTCAAAAATGGATTGTGTAAAGCATGAGAAAATAAAACACAGGAAAATGAGAAACAGATCAGACATAACTACTTAGCTGTATCATTCTCTGGTTTTATGGTGTTGTACTGTAAGGCTTAGAAGGAGACTCCACAACACAAAGCGAGTATTGTAACAATTAAAATTAACCTACGAGTTTCTAATACTATGCCTAACAATATATTGGGATCTGTTGATTTTCAGTATTGCCTGAAGTAATTTAAACAAAACTAAGAAAAAAAAAAAACTATTTCACTCTAGCAAGTGTTCTAAGCTCACAAATTTCATCAGTTTTCCACAAATGAATCCTAAATTTTATTATTTTCCATACAGGCAGAATGAACTATAAAAGGCTACAGAAGAAATGCACTAAGAAGTGGTATCAGAACAAAAGGATATTTTAAGCAAAAAGTCAACCACATCCTAGAATTGCTTTGTTCTCCATATACAAATCTTGTACCAGCTGGCAACTTCAAGAATTCCAAGATTTTGCTAGCACAGACCACGGGAGCAACTCCTGCACAGATGGTTTGACACATCACAGACATTCAGAAACTCCTAGACACACTTCAGTTGGAACTGCACTCTGCTTGTGTTCACCTCGCTTTAAATGAGGTGTACTTAATGTGTGTAAAACATCTCTACATTTATTTCTGTTCAAATATGTACGTATATTTCTATTCCTACCTCTGGCTAAGAGTTCACGTTTATCATTCTGCAATAATCAAATACTATCTCATGAAATAAATCTCAGCAACATAGGGTTCTCTGTAGAAAAGCTATGACCCTATAGGGATTTATTTCCTGAGAGCTATAATGATGAACAAGCAACAAATCCTTATTTTGCTTGCAGTTAAAATTTTAATTTGGTTTTTATATCAAGTTCTAAGCAACAGAAAAACGATCTATATATTTATTGTATTTACTCCTTCCTTTCAAAAATTCTTTGTATTATAATTCACAGTAAAAGTAATGCACTGTAATTTCTATAGATACAAAGATGCTACAGCTTTCATCAAAGAAGAAGGTAGGGAACATGTGCTGAGGTTCTGATTTTTTTTCTTCTTAAACCAGTAAGAGCGGTTGTTTGCTATCTGGCTCACCATGGCAGATACTTGGTTTCACTTTGGGAAACATCCTAAAAAAAACATTTCTCTGTTTAATGTAAGATTCACAGACAACCTAACAGAAATCTTTACAGCTCTGACTGTGATAGCCCACAAAAGTTAAGGAAACTGAGATCTAATAAGTAACTTGTAATCATAAATAAAGGAGAAAGTCATAAAGATGTATATCTTGTAACATATCATGATGCTCATTATTCCTCTGCTGTAGATGTTAGAATCATTTTATTTTGATATGCCTCATGACCACTTGAATGTCTAAAACTCTACAGGCTTCATTTATTTGATGGACAAATGAAAACATTATTAGTGGAGTTACCTGTAAGAATCCCTGTTGCTGATGGTGTCATGACCAGAATCTTCCTGTTCATCACCTGTCACACTGAAACAGACCTTCTTTCCATTCCTTTCACCCTTTTCATTATCACTGTCTGCTGGGACTAAAGGCTCAGGTGTTTTACGCTCTGATTTAGGAGAATATGTTATCGAAGAAAGAAGGCTGTGAGAAAAAAGCAGGGGGCAGGGGGGAGGGGAGAAATAAATGTTTTTTCAAAAGTCAACCAACAGCAGGATAGCATTTTAATCAACATCCTCCAACAAAATAATGTAATATTTCTTTGTTATTATTATTCTAAGACATGTGAAGAGAGCATCTTCATTCAGTCTGTATCTACCTGAAACGAAAGGAGAAGGGACACATTCTGCTAGTAAGAAGTATAAGAGATTATTGTTCATGTCTTCATCAGTAAAATTCATTAGCACTACTAAATACACAATCTGGTATTCTTCTCAGCAAAGAAATGTAGCACTTGGGGTCACATTTTTACAAGAATGTAAATCCAGTTGAGCATGAACCTGGTACCTTTCTGTATAAATCAAAAAAAAATCTGCGAAAAACTTGCATTTCCTTAACTGCTGCTCTTTAAAGTGTACAGCCTGCATCACCAACATCCTAAGGCATAATATACAATATCTGTGTATTTCCTAATACTCAAAATGTCTGTTCACTCTCACTTGTAAAACTGATAATTAATCTACAAGGGTCCATGAAGAGCACGAAAGCGACATCCTGTAAAGGAACTGGAAAGAAGAACAAGGAGAAGAGTAAAAACTGTTTTCAGAACATGCACAAACACTGGATGAAAAAGGTTCATATTCTAGAACAATCAATTCATACTGAAAATGCTAATTCACTTTCAAGATCAGAATAATTAATATATACAATTCTATTTTAATCTCTACTAATATAGCTCTCCAGTAAAATGAAGTTTTCAGATCAGTATTTAGATTGGAAAGGGAGCATTTTTTATTCAAAATCATTTGCACAGTTCAGTATAGCCTTCTAGAGATATATGACCTAACAGGAAAAAGATAGACACAAATTTTTAGCCTCCATACAGGAAAAGATCCTTATCTAATATCTTAAAATAGATAATCTTTTGATATCTTAAGATAAATAGTAAGCTATAAAAAGTAGAATTTTTCTAGACTTTTAGCCTGCTCATCCTCTAGACAGACAGCTATCTATGAGGCCATATTATGCCTTAAAGGTTCTTAAGCTTCTGATCAGTGTGAAACTCAGTTCTTTGTCATAGCATTAGATGCTTGCTAGTAGGATGAGGATGGGAAAGAAGACAGGCCACATAGTTTACTGCAGTGTTTAGGTTTGATCTGCCTGTTCAATCAGACATGTTCTTGAATACGTCCGATAACAAATGTGCTAAGAAAATGTACATCTTAGACTTGTAAAACTGACTACCAACAGAATATTCAGGAGATTTAAAGGAGATTAGTATAAAAAAAAATATAGTAAAAAATTTATCCCTGCCCTTAAAAACAACAGTCCATTTCAGGACATCCTTACAGCGCCGCTTGCTGGAACAAATTAGGAGATAAGGACAAGCATTAATCTATACTCTCTTTTTCTTGTACTCCTGTTATCATCCTGTGTTGGGAAAGAGAAGTAGGCTTCAGTCTGATCCATTCTGGTATTTCTCATAGATTTTGTGTTGTAAGAAAATAATCAAGAGTGAAAAACAGACTAAAAATGTCATGAATTTCAATTTCAGACACCAAAATCATCTTCCTCTGACTCATTGTTCATCCAGATACAGACAGACTATTATATCCTGTTCTTTTAATTGACTGTTTAGTCAGTGCTGCCAAGATCTCCATGGAAGACTGATGAAGGTAGCTGGATCTTTTCATAAAGGAGCTTTTCTCTTTCTCCGTGCAGACAGGCTCTTTTTCCAAGGAAGATGTCTTTTTTTTTTTCCCCTCAACTATTATGAACCAAAGTTGAAAGTCTGGATAACAGTTCTGGTGTTCCTTATTCCTGAGATCAATGAGGTGCCTCAGAAACCTGACTCAGGGACTCTAAAGCACATGAATATAAATGAGATCTCTAAATAACACAGTAATCATGCTTTAATTTTTCTGTAATTTTTTTTAACAAAGCATTTGCACATCATATCTTAGGGATGACCATTTTCTTCAATGTCCATCTCTCTCTCCACTGAAATGACAAATTTCAGCTTAACTAAAAAGCAACTTCCAATAAGAACTAATCCTGAATGTAATCCTGATCAACACAATTTTAAAAATGTTTCAGAAATAAACAAAGACTATGGTCCTTCAAAACAATAAAGGTTAGCCACAGCCAGTAACGTTAAAAAAAAAAAAAAAAGCATGCTGTAAGGGAGCTGCCCTGCCTTTTTCTGAACCCACGCAGACTCAGAAGACGTTCAAGCCTCTTGTATGCCCCCAACAATTATCTTTCCAAAAAACGCCTGGGATCCTGGAAACAGATTTTGGCTGCATGTCAATCAAGAATTCAACAAAAAGTCACCATACAGAAAACAGCTTGAAGACGCACTTATTTCCACATGGCACCTAGCATCACGGGTTGACATCTTTCTCAATAATGATACCAAGCCATGTGAGGCTGTCAAAAATTCTTGAGCAAGCAGTCACTTTGAGAGGCTGTAGGAATGGAAATTTTAAATCTGTCTCTCTTCATCAGCGCTTCTTCTTCAATCTCATGTCATTAAGAAGCCATGACGAAGATAATGCTAGGATTACTCAATCTTCTCTTATACTCCCCATCCTATAGTCTACAAGCCCCTACAGAACTGTTCTTCAGGTAAAACACACTAGCTCTTCAGTTCTCTTTCTTCTACTAATATATAGCAGGGATCAGGTAGATAACACCGCCCCTAGATTTTGGAGGCAGAGACCAGCATGGACTTCATATAAATATATCTGAATAAAGATTATATTTGTATAGTCTTTTTTTCCCTTTGCAGTCCTAACATTTCTCTCAAGAGTTAATTAATGAAGAGTAACTGTGTTCTAATATAGTACACCATGTACTGCTTTGCTGCTCACACCCAGATAGTGTTCAGGTCTTTTAAGTATGTCCCTTGGGTATCCTGTTTCCTGCACAGAACTGCTCTGCTCCAAAAAAAAAAAATCACTGTTCAGAAAAATATAAATGGCCAAAACATTAAGAATTCAAAATACATAGAGAAGCAATGATACATACCAGTTTCCAAAACTGCAGTTCATGAAATATCAACTTTTAAACCCCAACATTTCTGTTACCTATATTTTTTAAAACAATCACTACTGACATCTGCATGACATATGGGACCCTTCAAAACTGAGATTTCCTCATTCTTCTTCATCTTCATTCCAAGAGAGCTAACAGCCTAGTAATCAGCACTTTCACTTCACAATTGGAAATTTAACTTATAAATCCCTGTCCTATATTAAGTTGAACTGTGATGTGACATTGGATCTCTCATATAACAGGTCTAGTAAATTAGTAACATTCTTAAGGAATAAAAAGACTTGCCTACAAATTCACTTCCAGGACTCTTCAGCAATAATGAGTTAAATAAAACCTTTTTCTTTGTATCTCAAATCTTTGTTTCCTTTCCTAATAAAATCTTAGGTCACATGTAGGCCTTATACTCCTTGAACTTCAAAATTATCAGAATTTAAACATTCTAAAGAAAAGATAAAAGTTTAAGTGGAAAAAAATCAGGGGCACTGAAAAAAAATCAGTGCAAAAAAGAAATCAAATGGTATCATTTACTTACTCATCTATCTGACAAACACATGTTTCCACCTCTTTCAATGCAGCTTGCAATTTGAGTAACAATTTCTGATACACATCTTGAGTTTCTAAATCTTCTTCTTTTAAAAGGTACCTCAGACCATGGCCCTCTTGCTGACCAAGAGACTGTCCTGAGGGGGCAGCCATCGTGGTAATGGTATGCTGGACATAAATCATGGGATTCAGGCTACCTGGAAACAATCCAAACAAGTTTACATCAGCATCTTTTTTCAAAATAAACTTTGGAACGAGAAAAATAACTAATAGAAGTTGAAATATTTTCCTGATTAAATTAGGTAATTTTGCGTATTTCTTGCTTATCTAAGACAAGATTACTCAAGGAAAGAATATGAATACTGAATATGAATATGAAAGAATATTATCCTTTATTATGTTTTAAAGTAAATCTAAATATTGAAAATGTTTGATCCTTAGTTTTAGCATTTCAGACTTACATTTTAAGTCTATAATAGAAACAATGGAAGTGTGTCTTCTTTCAAGCTCACCTCACTTACCTTGATCAGTGTTTTTATTTTCTTTTTCATGTGAAGAATGTTTTCTGCTGTCTAACTGAACGCCAAAGGCACTACCAAGTGATGTTGAGGTTTTAGGGTAAGAGACCTCCATCACATTGATATGGCAATTGGTTGGACAGAAATCACTGCTGTGAAGTGGTGAAATCTTTGACTTGGCTTGTTTGAAGGTAGGCCAAGCTCTGTTCTTTAATACTCTTGAAAACTAGAAGTGAGAAGGAAAACAAATTTTTGATTAATAGTTTTTGAAATATCAGCACTTACTAGGCAAAACTTGGGCACCTGTCTAGAAAAGAAAAGTTTGAAATACTTTAAACATCCTGGCTAGATTTGACTCCATAATTTCCACTTTTCTCTAGAAGTAAAGAAAAAATATTTCTCATTTTAGATTTTTGGATTTGGCTTTTTGAAATTAATGATACATTTTGCAAATGTAAATAGTGCTGGAAAAAGGGGAGTATATTAATTTTCCTTTGAACATAATAAAATATTACACTTTCCTGAAGAGGAAGTATAGAAACTCTCTAATGAGCCAATGCTCTACATAGATATTTTCAAGTGAATGTCAAACAAAAATTTCTGAAACCTTTGCCTGAGGCTATAATAAAGACAGAATTAGAAGCATAAGTTATGAATTTCATACACTCAGAGGATAAAGATGATAAGAGATTACAGCATAAAAATCGGAAACACCATATTTTGCAGACTGCTACTGTCTTCCACCTCTTCCCTTTCCCATAGGTCTTCTCAGCAATAATGGAGGTATTTTTATTTCTTTTCACATTTACAGTCTAATTTTAACCCAGTCTTGGTCATGTAGCCCTCCTTATTGCTTCTGAATTTTTGTGAATGCTCCTGAACAAGCATTCTTAAATGAGAAGATGTCAACCCAAAATGACAGACTGACCTGTGACACATCAGGGCAGGAAGAAAACACACCAATATCAGAATCATGAAGCTCATTAGACCAGGTTTTCTTACTGAAAAATGAGTTTGTCGCCCTGTGCACTAGATGTTTACTGAACAAAGAACTGATATTTTGCTTTTACTACTTTCCTCCAAATCAGCTAAAGTTGTGTCCTTTGTTCATTCCAAGAAGCATCATTTTCTTCCTGTCCTAAGAAATGTTACTTCACAGAACTGTATCTTTGCCAACTCAAATGGTGAATCTACTGTGAACAGAGTAAATGACAAAGTCTTGTCAATCACAAAGAGAATTTCTGCAAAAATGTATGTGCTCTCCAATGCAGTTTGATTTTAGGGAAGAATTTCATGGAAAATCATAATCAGCTACAAGTCAATGGTATTTTAATCACAGTACATCTCCAGTCAAAATCCTGCACAGGCTTCAGTTGTGGAAAATAGCTCACACATAAGAATACCTTCAAGTTAACTTGAGAAGCTTCTTCTCTACTAAGTGTCACCATAAATTCAACGGGATTTAAGTTTGTATTCATTTTAATGACACACAACTTTATCCTGATGAACACTTCTGTAAAACTGATTGATAAATTGCATTTAAACATTTATATCAGAACAAGATCTGGAAGACTACAGGAAATCTGATTATGGAATTGTTCCAAGGCCGAAGAATGTACGAATAGTTAAAAAGGGCACTAAGGACGCTCAATGATGAAAATGTTCCTGCAAGCAGTACATATTTTACATTTGAATCTCCCACACACCCTGTTCCACTGAGACCAAATGCCTGGCTGCGATTTAAGCGGGTCATAAGTCAGGCCCCAAATTCTTTGCATTTACGTGTTGAGAAACATCTGGGGCTCATGGCACTGGCCTCAAGCATGAGTAAAACGCTGTGATAATAAGGATAGGAACTGCAGAAAGCTACTGGGTTTCTATTTATAGCATTCCGGCTTTCACAGTGAAACCCACAGCCAGGCCTGCACTCCAGCGCTTGGGAAGACATCTGTTACCATGGTAACCTTTACCTTGCCAAGATGGGGACAGAGCTATCCCGGAAATTTAGTGCGTTGTTAATGGTCATTAAGATACTAACTGTAAAACTATTAATTTTTGAGAAGATGAGCTTGAGGCTTCTAAAAGTGCCGTTTATATCAATAATATCTGCTTCTAGACAGTATAAGCACCACAGAAACTTCCTCGTAGTTGTTTATTACACATCCAGTGTAACACAGAAAAATTTCATGTATTGCCTTGGACTCTTGTAAAGAGACTGTATATACTCCGGAGTTTTGCTGTTAGGAAAGGTATAAACATACCTACAGGTTACTCTAAATACACTTCTCTGAATGTTAAACTAAGGAATATGCTTTTGAAAAAAAAATATTTTGATTTTGACCCGATTATGACAAGCCAAGAGGTTTATAACATAGGCAAACATCTGAGAGCCTGAATGTTTAGCACTATTTATCTGCTATATCAGACTGCTTTTGATGTCCTCTTTTGCCACCAGATTCCTTTGTCTATCCCAGTTCTTGTTAGAGAGACCAAGAGCACTCTGAAAAGTCTTTGGAAAGCAGCTCTTTGGCCGTGGTCCCTTACTGAAGTATCCCTACAGGCTCCTCTCCTTTTCCCTTGGAAAACAAGGAAACATTATGTGCCACCTTTCAGAACTGGCTGAAGCTTCTACAATAAACATTTTTTGTTGTTGTTGTTTTTCTGTTTTAATTAATTTTTGCATAGTAGGTCTCAGAACAGACCAATTTGTACGTGCCACAACTCCCATCATGAGCCGAAATGCTCATGCAGAGTCAGTTCTAAGGGGCAGCTTCAGACCTAGTTCAAACTAGCTGCAACTTCCTAATAATTAGATTGATAGAGAAGAGGAAGCAGTAGCTGGCATGAGAGACTAAGTTTGCATTAACAAATTGACAATCAGCCAATTAATTAATATTCTGCTTAGCTAGACAATCGTAAAGAGATATACATGACAGTAGCTAAAGGTCATACTCCAGGTATTTATTCACTCGTCTCATTAATCTAGACCTTGCATATATGAAAGTCAGTGCCTTTCACTTATTTCTGTATTGTAATGTTTTATTAAGCCAATGTAAATTTAACAATGTACAGAGCTATTACTTTTAATACTGATGCTAGAAAAAAAAATCCAATTTGAAGAGCATGAATAAAAGATGAATAAAAAGCTAACACTTTTGATATTTAAAAGTAAGATTCATTAGAAGAAAAAAATTATTCCACTGCTATTTTTTCAATCTTGGGGTAACATTTTGGGCAATTCACTGAATATTGGCTAAAAGCATATTCAAAAAGGCCAGGCCTTTTGCAGGAAAAATGCAGTTGACTGTATCCACAGCTAAGCTCTACAAACAAGAAAGATTATGATCTAGTTGGTGTTTAAAATGGGAAAATAGACACTAGATAGTAAATACAATACATATAAAAACTTAGTTTATGCAGTTATACAGTTTAGCCTCATAATACCTAAACTTTCATCGACATTTCTATTACAGCTTATCTGCGTTTTGAAGAATATTTCAAACAATACTACATTTGCTATTTTTCCCCTCAAAAGACAACTATCATCAGAAAACTGCAGATGTGGAGGTTATACCTTTTTATAACTAGAGATTCTTCGGTAGATATGTTCAATTTTCTCACTGCAAATGAGACTGAATTTACTCTGAAGCTCAGTGGGGATTACTTCATTTAAGGAATTCAGGCTGTTGCAGTTCTGCACAAAATGCTCATCACTTTTTGCCAGTGCTTCAAGAATCTACAGTAATGAAAACAAAAACATTAAATTATGAAATAAGATTACTATGATAACTCCTTATTTATCGCACCTTATAATTAAAGCAGGAAAGGCTGATAATCGGTGGCCTTCTAAAATTACAGACAATGCTGCATAACAAAAATTAATGAAACCTGGAAAGCCTTGATCTGACCCCCCTCCACCCACCTCGCACTCAGCCTTGATCGCGTCTGGACGCGGCTGCTGATTCCCTCCCACACCCTGAGTGACTGGTCGGTACTGGCCAGATCCAGCAGTTTTAATTTAGGTGCTGTTCGTTCCATATTTTAATCGGGTCAGGAAAAAAAAAAACAGAGAGATCGTCAGGGATGGTTATAAAAAGGCATAAAAGTTACGGTTGTCTTTTTCTGCCTCTGTAGCTTTGCAATGTGTGCTTCTGCTTCTACCTGAAGACACAAAACAAGACAGATATCCTGCTACTTTTATTACTCTCTCCCTGACACAAATTAAAGAAGTGGCAGACGCAATTCTGAAGAAATTAAGGAGCATTTGGAAACTACAGCCTACATTCAAAAAGATCCCACATATCAACAAGTCTTTGACTTTCTTTGAAGTTTTATTTGATAATTTTAAAAAAAGGGGGGAGAGGGAGAGGAAGAAAGGAAGACTTTGTTTGCATTTGTTCAGTTTAGAATCTTAATTTATAACCACACTGTAACTTATTTTGTTTCCTGAGTACACAATCATTCTTCAAAATGTCCGAGGAACAAAGGTGATCCATAATTATAAGGTATTAATTTAAATACATATAATCCAATGAATCAGATTCATTCTTATTCTTCCTTCTTATTAAGCATAACAAAAACTAATACATAGAAAAACTGCTTCTTACCTTAGCGGTCAAGCTGAAAAACCCCTTTGGTTCAATCATTTTCTCCAACACGTGGCATTTTATTCCAGCTGTGCTGTCATACTCATAAACCACTCCATACTCCAGATGAACATTGTCAACAGTCAGACTCACATGATCTTTCTTCCCATCAATTATTGCCATAGTGTTAAACTTGTCAATTACCTCTAAAATAAAGAAAATAACACAATCATTTGTGAAGCAGGCTGGCCATTAAACAAAAGAAAAAGGACACAGGCAACATTTCTAGAAATAGGTATGTCCTGATTGCTCCTTAAAAAGCACATACCAGTTACCAGCTGCATGATTTAAAATCAGCAAGGCAGTAGGTTTATGGATGCTAAAATATGAGATTGTTAAGCATGAGCTTCATGAGGCTCAAGAAGCAGGGACAGAGAGGATTCAAAAGTTTTCCTTTATAAACAGTTACAGTTGAATGAAAATAATTCAGTTTTACTTACAATGTAGAGAAGTAAAAAGAAATGGGAAGCTAAGACATTTTAAATAAATCAGAAGAAAATGACCATGAAAGCATTTGCAATCATTTACCCAGCATTTACCCAGAGAACAAAAATACAAGCTATGTGTTAACCATCTCTATAGATGAATAGAAATACAGCCTTTTCTAAACATTAATTGCTTGAAAATAAGCTGAAGGATGTCAGATTTGATATTTCTCATCCAGCATGTTCACTAACTCATTTAATGTAGCATTGAATGATTTCTACTAGTGAAAATAAATTAGATAATCCTACGATTGTACACCCCATACATGAAAAATAACCAGGTTTTTCTGAAAGTATCACCTAAGCTTTTTACTTGAAATTGGGAGTACAACAATTTTCAGAAGGCAGCACGTTAAATTTACCTCTTTAGAACACATAAAAGAATTGCAAATCCTTATGTAAAGCCACCCTTACAGTCTGTTATACTTTTCTCCATGAAAACAAAGGCACTTCCTGTATTTTTACTACTATACCAACATTCTGAGCAAAAACAAAATAAAAACAAGCAGCAAATACCTTCTACTTTGCAGTCAAAGGCATCTCCTCCATCATCTCCAGACGGCTTAGTATTCGTTTTCTGTAGATCTTCCTGAGCACTCTCAATACTGTTGTAAACCCACTGTATAGAATCTTGCTAAAGAACAAAAAACAACAGAAAAGAAAAATTTTGCAAGTGCCATCTAGAGCTTTTTTTTTCTGCTTTTAAAAATGAAGTAGTAACTTTAATTTCCTACATTTTATCAGCTTCAATGCTTTCCGAATTCTGTCAATAACACTTTGAAAATAACAGAAAAATCTGTCTTTATCTAAAGCCACCTGATGCATTTAACCAATTTACTTTTTTTCTTTCAGCATATACTGTCATGAAGCAGCATGAAATCCGGCCTTGTCCCAGCCAACTTTTATGTCCCAGCCAAAAATAACTTAAGACATTTCCAAATCAAATTACATATGAAAAAAAAAAAAGAGACAGAAAATAGTAAAAAAAAAAAAAAAAAAAGAAAAGAAAAAAAAAAGAAAGAGAGAGAGAGAGAGAGAAACAGTTTTTTCTTCACTAAATTTGCTGTACATGCACAGGACTAGCATAGATCATGGAATAACCAACCAAAGGTAGGTCTACTTAACCTACTCACCCTCTTGTCACCAGCAAGAATATACACTGCAACCCTCACTACATGTATTTGCCTTTGTAACAGGTATTTTATTAGTTCTGCTTTATTTTTTACCCAGTTTAGCAAAACAAACAAACAAACAAAAAGGACAGAATGCCTTTCTTGGGCTGCAGAGCCCAGCATCTTCTGTGCCCAATTCACTCAGAGCACAGGAATGGCCGCTTGGTGAAACGGCCTACAAAAGGCCTACAAACAGCAACCTCACCCAATATTCTTTCTCCCCTTGCCCTTATTTACACATATGCCCATCACATGTACACCATTCACAAGATATCCTTAGCATCCTTGTCAAATAACCAGATGGGCATCTAATCCCCACAGGGAACCTGATACGCTCGCTTGCTTTCAGGATCACATACACTCTCACCCTCGCATGGTCCACGTCAAGACACACTCCCAGCTCACTGGAGACATATGCTTGCGTCTGAGCAGCCCTTGGGGCCCAGGGCTGCATGAAGCAGTCTGGCTGCCTACGTCTAGCTCACCAGCTGCACGTTTAGCCATCACTGCTCACACACCAGCAGTGCAACAAGAGCTGTAGAACTGCTTCACAAAAGTGTCTGGATCCAGACAAGACTATCTAAGATATCTGCTTTTTTTTTCATAATATTTGATCTTTATCATTATGGAAAAGGGACAATCAGATGCTTACATGTTATACGTATATACATGTAGAACTCTATGTTTGTTTATGTATATAGTATAGAGTGTAGTGACAGTATAGGGCCTATCAAACATGTCATACAGAATACACTTCACAAAAAGTGTGCTGGTCAACTGTTCATTCCCTCTCCAGTAACTATGGCAGAATAAATGGCACTGTTATGCCTATTCTGAAACCACAGTCCTCAAAAATAAGTTTGTGGAACAGAATTCCAAATTAAGCATGAATGACAAAAATGTAAGCTGGATGCTGTAACTGTCATGCAAAATGCCAAGTACATTGTATTAATTTTTGCTAATGTACAATATTCAGCCATTAACTTTAACCCACAAAACCAAGTGTATATTTTTTCTTGTTTTGAATTATAATTTCTCTCTAGGTTTCACCAGTTCAAATATGCCTTATTTTTCACTCAAAGGCAATGGAAATATTTTTAGAGCCTTAATTTTCAGAGATCTCTGAGGATTGATGGAGTTTACCTGTGCACAAGCCAATTAGCAGAAATGACTCTGAATCCCACCCCGCTTTGTAGATACATCTGAAAGCTGCATCTTATCTATGGAGTCTTATAGAGATTTGTTATGCATGTGGGCAGCATTAAGCATTACTATCTAACAAATCTGGAATGTGTCAAAGGACTCCTTACTTGGATCAACAAATAAAAAGGTTAAATTTGCTTCTCTATTCACATTTAACATCGCCTAAAACAAGGCCTAGCTTCAATTTATACCAGAAATCACAGTTTCAAAAGTTAACACAAGATAGAATACAATGTAATCTGCAGTGATGTTCTCCAAAAGCATCACACAAAGCACATGATAAACTAAGCCTAAATCAGTTCCAGCTTGGTTAGTACCGCTGCAAAGAAATAGGGTGTAATGTCAAGGAGCAAAACCTGCTTTAAATTTTGTTCCTCCAGACAAGACAGAAGGAATATGAACACTTTCCAATCGAGGGTATACTGTAACAATACAGTATATTCACACTCTAGCAGTATGAATCTGAAATGAAGCTTCATACTGCAGGCACGAAAGCAGATTCCTCACACTATGAAGAGAACGATGCCCTTTCATCTACACAATGGCAGAGCTCAGGAGAGATTGCTGTATTACTAAAGAAATGATGGACTAATGCATCGTGCTTACAAAACAAGATAAATTCATAGTCATTTTCCAAATAATTAAAATCTAAGATTTCTGAATAGGAAATGAAATTCTATACATCATAACACCAGTGGGAATACTGCCATTTATTTTAGTCTAGATAGGAATTTTTGCATATCACTTGATAGTATTACATTTTAAATTAAAGTTTTCTTAACAATTCTTATCAATTTGGGAGATTTTATTTATTTGGAATGAGCTGAACCTAGTCAGCTCCTTTTCTTATTGAAAGAAACACTCAGCATAGGAAAAAATAGCATAAGTATTCCAGCATATCACAAAAATGGAAGAAAAACCATACAGAACAATTTGACATGTGAAGGCAGGCGTGCTAGCCAGTCATTGCTTTTTGGATGTCACTAACCTCTGTAGCAACTCGGCAATGGTACAACAGTTAAAACACATGTGGTGTTCTAGAGGGTTTTCATATCTCTAGGCAAAGCATCCTCCTCTCACCACAGCACACCTCCCTTTAAAGCATAGGTGAGCTCTGTCTTGATCTGTTAGGTAATAACTTCAGTTCTACATTATAGTTTAAAAAGAAAAATCCAGAGAAAATTTTTATGAATCCCTTATTTGCAAGATGTAGTTCAATCTAATACCTATTTACAAATGCTTATCTCACATCAGTGCAGTAGGTAAGGGAGGATGATTTCACATTTGGTTTTAATTGGATTTTTCTTCTCAATTAACAGACACTGGAAAACTTTGTGAAGTTAATTAATGATGCTGTTTCACGGTTTATGAAAATTTTGCAGGAACTTGAAAAAAATACATTATGGAAACCTCCTGGTTTTGGTTTTCTTTCTTATCTTTTCTGTCTTGGAAGCCACAGGATTTTTATTGAAGAATGAAAGTGAAAAAACATACATATTTATATTAAAAAACATAAATTCAAAGTCTTTGAACTGTTGAAGTATTATTATTCTCGAGTTTCCTAAGACTGGAATGTAAGAGGAACACAATGAGACTTTTACAGATGCCGTATATGCACTTTGCTCTCAATGTGCTGAAGTGTTATAAAATTCTAAAAGCTGATCGGTTTTTTGCATTACATTCTCTTGAAGATGACAGGCAGTGAGCTGCATAAATCCCCTCCATCGAGATGAGAAGATACCTTGCAGTGCTTTCTGCACAGGACTGTAGAAACATTTGAAATAATCCTTTAAAATGCAATATGAGAAAAATTTTAGCTATAAGTTTAGATTTTTTAATGTTGATGTCAAACAACCTTGAACAGCAATATATTGATCAATACACATTCTTTGTAGTTCAATTGGCTATAGAGATGCACACCACATTGTTTGCTTTAGTTGTAGAGAACATTTGAGAAAAAATATTAAGTCAGAAAAACTGTAAATCAACGAATTAAGAGATACCTGCATTGGACGCCTGTATTTCCTGCACGCTGTGACGTGAGCAATAACACTTGCATGAGTCTCTTTGCTGACATTAATTCCATTGACTTTGATTATACACTGGCCAGGGTGGAGACCTGCTGCAGCTGCTACTGTTCCTACAAAAAAAAAAAAAAAAAAAAAAAAAAGGGCAAAAGTTTACATTTATTTTTCTAAACATCCCTCTTGAAGCTTATAGTCCTAGAGCCTCATCTTGTATGAACATCTGCTGTCACTGGTTCTCCTGGAGTTCCACTGTCTATGACTCCTAGAAATAGCTTTGGAAGCCAGCTGGACTCTGCAAGGATATCATGCTCTGTAGCAGATGATTCCACACAAAGAGATTGGATAATAATTTTAAAAACTATTTTATAAAGCAAAAGTTGATTGCCAATATGTAAATGTCGAAAATCTGTCTACAAGGATTATAAAAAATTAAAATGTTCTAGCTTGAAACCGAGATAGGTCTAGGTCATAACCGAGACAACTTTTTTTTTTTCTAAATTCTGTTATGTAGCTTTTAACTGCTCTTTGACTGCCAGGCATATAAAACACAAGCTTTCTGGTGACTGGCTTATAATTCAAGGATGTATTAACAAACACTAGAAATTCTTGCTAAACAGTAAGAGACAAATCCAAATCTAAGGATATTTCCATGTAGCCTATCCTTATTTTAATCTCTTTACCAACTCATTTATAAAAGAAATTGCTACTTTGGGAAGATTCTTTATCCACAGAAACACTACTATAAGCAGGTGTTACCAAGTCTTTCCAGCATGACTCAGGCTGCTCTCTGGAAGAACAACTTGCTGGAGTATGACCTTCCATCTTACTGAGCACTTAAATCTTGTTGTCTTTGTTGGTAAAATACTTTGAAAATATTTACTCTTCCTTCCTGCCAGGCTAGGTACAGAAGCTTGCTACTACAGAAGAAAAGGCAAAACAGAATTTGCAAGTCTAACAAATAGAAAAGTCATTTTATGATTTGTCAGGGTAATCTGACAAGAAAATAACTGAAAAAAAGAAATCTGGGCTCCCTCATTTTAGTTATTATCAGGTTTTACTTTTGTTTGAAAAAAAAAAAAAAACAGAGCAACAACAGATGATAGTTGAATTTAATATCAAAGGTAGTCTTTGGAAATTGTACCATTATCAGTTATTAAAAATTTCCCTCTCTCTGCTCCCATAAAGTTGACTTAAAAAGAAAAATTAAAATAGGTCTTTTTAAATATCTGTCAAGACAACAGAAATATCATTCAGAACTCAAAAAAAACCCAAGGTCCCAATTCAACAAAAAATGTTAAGCGTATAGGTGTAAGTTGAAACACAGGAAGTTCCACCTCCATATGAGGAAGAACTTCTTTCCTGTGAGGGTGACAGAGCCCTGGCACA
>JAWLRI010000963.1:715152-741510 GCA_034781795.1 Crypturellus tataupa | reverse complement strand
CCTTCTCTGGAGATCTTCAAACCCGCCTGGATGCCGCCCTGTGCCACGTGCTCTGGGTGTCCCTGCTGGAGCAGGAGTTTGGACTGGATGATCTCTAGAGGTCCCTTCCAACCTCAGCCATTCTGGGATTCTGTGTAAGCATATGCTTAAAATCTTTCAGGCTTAACAAACCACACAAGCAAACATTTACATGTTATTGAGATTAATGGGAATAAAATATGTGCTTAATGAACAAGGACAGGTAGATAAATTGAGACCCAGATGTGGAAATAATTATCTCATTGGCTCAACAGTCTATAGCTTATTAGATTTTCTCCTCCTGAAAATCTAATTTCTGGCAGTACAGCCTAGAAAAAAAAATTAAGTTTTGGCTGAATCTGGCTACTTTGCAGATTATCAGTTTAAGTTCCTCTTTTACAAAAGGAGTGGGGAACTGTCCCACAGTGGCTGAGAATACAGCTTGAGGTGACACTATCATCCACACCATACAACAGCAGCAAACACTTCAAATTCCTTTGCTGATACAGTAGTCCAGAATGTACTGAGTTGTTGAAGGTAAGTGTCTGACAGTACTAACACAAAACATGGCAACTACAGTATTTAGAGCAAACTTCTGCAATTACTAAGACAGGGTAAGTCACCAGCATCCTTGAAAAGATTTGACAAAAGTATGTTTTCTATAACACATTTTCAGAAGATTACAGAACCACCTGGTGACTTAATGAATTAACTGTCAGGAAGCAGGTCCCAACATCCAATCTCTGGAGAACTGTTTTCTCAATCTGTAAAGGTCACTACACGACCCTACTTAGTTAAGTATATGCATTCATAGAAATATATACGGAAATAAACACTGAAAATTTTCAGAAACATCTACCTAACGAGTAATAAATAAAGTAACATGAAATAATCCTGTGTTTTTATCTCATATTGTCTGTGAAACTGAAAAACACTATCTAAGATGAAACACTGATTTACCTATGCCAGGCCATTAAGATATTAAACACATCCATTTTGTAACTTTTATGCCTTACCTCTCCCAACAGCATGCACAACTGATGGACCAAAGCCCCGGATTTGGAATCCAAGCCCATCTGCAGAGTCAGGAATCTTCACTGTCCTGAAAAAGAGCAAAGAATGTGCAAATAAAGCAAAAAAAAATGGGGGGGAGGAGGGAGCATTTTGTTATTTATCATAAAAATGGACTGTAATAAGAAGGCTACAATGAAAAGGGGTATAAAACACTTACGCTCAGGGGTATAAAATTCTTATGCTTTCAGCCAATTTACAATCTCAGATTCAGCACCATGCGCATTGCAGTTATTTTGCAGCACTTTAATCAGAAATGTGAGCAAGGTATAACGTTGAAAGCAATCAGAGAAAGGCAATACAAATTCCTGCAGAATTTCAATATGCTGATTAAAGCCAAAGCACCACAGTTTAGAAATCTCTCCCCAAAAGACTGCAGCTGTGGTTAGGATGCCATAGAATAACAACCTGAAAGCTTACAAAAGGTAGGCAGTCAATCAGACAAGGGAACAGAGCCTCAAGACCCAAGATGTTGCAAAACATCGGAGCTACCGAAGGTTATGGAGACTAGATTTCTGTTAGAATTTTGTTAATATCTAAATTTCTAATCGGCAGCTTTTAGTGAAAACATGTTTTGTTTGAGTTTATCTGAGAACTATACAAAGTCACGAGTTTTGCAAAGAACGGATCACCTAATACTCTTTCTATAGCACGTAGACACATTGTTCTCTTAGGTGCGACAGTAATAAACCTACTGACATACATAACCTTAACAAAAACACAGTTACAAGAATCAGGATTTACAACTACTCTTCATATGAAAGCCCCAGGCTAACCCAAAATACACTAAGGCTACCGGTATGATACCAGCTCAGGCTGCAGAAAAGTGGCACAGCTGCATTACTCCTTATTAGAGCTAGGTAGGTCATTCAGGCAGTGCTCTGATTTAACCATGCAGCCTTTCACTGGGCTCCATTTGCCACTGTAAAATCAGACAAATTCAAATTGATGCTGAAAAGCAATTTTAAAGTACATTTGAAGAATTCTGTAGTAGGTTTGGTTTACAGTTTTAAATAATATCACTGCATGATTTTTGTACTTCCATTTTTTTCCTAGTATACATAATGTTTTGCATTCAGATGCTATTATAAGACAAGATGGGACCTAAATCTCACTGGAGTCTCTAAATCTGTAAAAACATTTACATGTTCTTAAAATTAATAAATTTCCATTTGAAATATTGATTTTTAATATATGTATTGTATATTAGCTAAAAATAATACAATCTAGATAGTTTCACTCTGAAAATTCTTTCTGAACAGGCTAATGAGTTAACTCACTTAATGAGTGACTAGCACTGGCAATTTAAAATAAGAATTCACAATGGGAAAACTGTCTCTTCTGCCCACACAGCTGTGCTAGTAGCAGCTTCTAGTAGAAAAGCACACAGTATGGAGAATAAATTGTTAAATTTCTCAGGCAACATTCACTAGATCTTCTCTGTCAGCCTGGAGATTCACACACGTTTTCAGTGGTGAGTTGTGTCAGAAAGAAAACCAAAATCTACACAAAAGAAAAGCCATGTTATGCCTTGGATGCTTGCTCCAGGACCTACTGTTGGCATGTGAATGCCTGTCTGTGTCTGCGTGTGCCTTCCTTTTTAGCAGTAGTAGTAGCAGTAGTAGTAGCGGTAGTATTAGATCATCTATCCAGATAATCAACTTTGGGTCCTATTTCTCCCTTTGCTCTTTTCCTTATTCTGGGCAGGGCTGTATTTCTCAAGATATTTCTTTCCTAAAATCCTCTTATTAAAGGAGAAATACATTAATATTATATTGCTTAACCAAAGCCATCCTAAAGGCAGTCTGCATGTGCTACCTGGTAGCAGGGAATGGGTTCCTTCCTACTCTGTGAAATCTGACCAAAATTTCTCCTGACCGCTATTGCTCATTTTCCTCTTTCTTTGGTGCATATACAAACCAGTAACAACCATATTCACTTTAATAGACTTGTGCTCATTTGAACATCTACTGAATTCAGAGATCAGGCCTCATTTCATATTTCTTTTCCATTTGAAGAATTGCATGGAGGTAGCAGGGGTCAAACCTCCGCACAGAAACGCCTCCCTTAGGTAAAGATGCGGAGTTGTTTACTTGTTACCCTTGTTTATATGACCAGCACAGAAACGGAAGAGGCCCATTAGATCATCAAGTCTAACTTCTGCCAAACCAGGAACTAATCCTCAGACAGAGGAATTTGTTTTATAAACAGAGTATCAGATAAGTGATAAAATCTGCCCATATATTCAAAGAAACCTCATTTATATCTGCAGCGTCTGCATGTACTTGAAGTGGAAGAACTGAAGATCTAAAGCCCTGCTGTTCTGCTTTTCCTGACTGACAAATGCAATAAAATAAAACCCAAGCAGATCAGTTTCCGTGGCTTTAGCAAAGTAAGATTAGATACAAGACTTGGTGCTTCGATTCTCTATCTATCCTTCTATTTTTTCACGTTACTATTTTACTGGATCAGATAACATTGTAAGGGGCACTGAAAAGAACTAAGTAACATCTCAGTAATATTTCATCTCCAACATTTATAATAAGCTCACAGTAGTCCTGTTTAAAGTTTCTCTTGTCTCATAAAATTCACTTCGGTTGGAGCTTTTAAAATCCCCCAATGGAATGACAACTTACTCCCGTGGTTTAGTGCTCACGAGAACCCGCAGGGGCTTCCTGCTGTTCAAACATGCTTTCAGGAGGCAATCCACTTCACTAAAGGGTCGCAGAAAAACCAGGTCACCATTAATAGCAAAGATTTTTTTCCCAACTTCCAAGCCTGACATCTAGAAAATAAATAACAGTTGTTTATATGCTTGCTCCTTATAATCACCAATATTATGTTTTCTTCTGCTTGCATGCAGCCCCAAAAGGATTAACAACACATACATCTTCTCTACATTCTTCATGCCTTCTTCACACAAACTGCAGAGAAGTCTAACAACAAAAAACAGTTGTAGAATTAGTTATTTTAATATAGAGCATTCTATAAACTCTAATATGAGGAGACCAAAGGGAGTCTGAATCTTAATCAGGGTTTTATGTCCACTATAGTATCAATTAATACTTATAATAATTAATACACCAGCTTTGAATGAGGTAGTTGATTTTTTTTTATTATTTTATTTAAGTTGCCCACCTTTCATTCTCCAAAGGAACTAAAACTTATTACAAACAGATGGACTTAATGAATAATTTACTAAATTAATATTTATTAAGTTCCAAACTGAAGAAGATCCTTAAAAGTTTTGTGGTCATGTCTGTGAGCCAACAGTTCAGCATGTCTGATCACAGACCATCTATATAAACTCTGCTTTAACAAGAAAGAAACCATATGCAGCGAGGGTGCCAGGATCCATGGTGCTGCTCAAGGCACACACTAAGCATGTGCATGAACTTAGTGCATTCTGGATCATGACAGAATCTGACTGTAGAAAAAGACAGCATGGAATTACACCAAGCTCATGGAGTCAACTTCCCCCGGATGTAGCTCTGTAGCTGTATTACATTATTGCTTTGCTGTATCTATTTTAATCATCATTCCTATCCCATCAGGAGATGTAAAAGGACTTTAAATCCAGGTCTAATATGTTTTCTCTTTTACAAGAGAAAACCTTTTCCTTTTCTTTTTTATTATCTTTGCATGTATAGAGACTCATACATTTTTGTGATATGAGTATGAATTTACTTCACCAAACACCAAAGCGATACTAATAAACTGAAAGTCTGTACTTTCTTCATTCACATTCTGAAATTCTAGCCTTTAAGTAATTGCAAATAAAAATCATTAAACATTAGCTCAGCCTTTACTGTGAAATAAATGATATACACATTTAAAGAACAGCATACTTGTTTCATGTTCATTTCATATTTCATCAGTAAGCGTATATACTACTGATTAATAATGATGTCACCGAAATATTATGAACTGCATCAAAACAATTAAAATTTAATTTATACTATTACTCTCAATACAGCAAATTACCTGAAAATGAATATCAATAACAGTCACAGTTTTGTTTTAAACAAAATGATTTTAAAAGTTTTTATCTAGAGTTTTCTTGGAAAGTTGTCAAACTATTGTACTATCATGTATGATTAGTTTTTTCCCAAATGTTGCAGAAAATACAACTGTGAAGAACTTAGTAAAATATGCAAAATAATTTATAATGCTTGATACCTCAGCATTTGATCCTTTCTCCACCACTTTAATAATTGGTACTTTATTTTTATCTTCTAAAACAAAACCATACGTGCCTTCATTAGATTTAATCTGAAAAAAAGTTTAAAATATTGTTCAGACAGCAGTTAAAAAGAGTTAAACTATAACTCCATTTTTATCACTATAATGCACTTACTAATCATCAAAACATATGATCATTCAGTTTATTAACTCACCAGTAATGACTTGGCTATTACATTTTCCACAACTTTTAAATCGTGTTTCATGAGCCTGTGCTTCATGTTTGATCCTTCCATTTCTTCATCCGCAAAAAATCGGAACAGCAGTGGTTCATCTTTAAATTCACTTTTTTCTAACACTGTATGATACAGAAACACAGACATCATTTCTTTTGGGGGAAATTCTTGAATATCAATATCTCCCAAGAACCATTAAATACGGCACATATGCCTATTTATTAAATGCTAGGAACCTTTTTCATGCATCAATCTAGACAAATTTTAATTTCTAATAGAAGTAACAGTTTTTGTTTGGATCCATTACAGTGAGCTATCACTGAGTTCATTTTCAAGTACAACATGTGGCTTCAGCAGAGTGAGAAGGATGTATTTGTCTGGAAGGGTTTTAGTGAAAATGTCTGGCCCAAGCTCTCTCTCCAAACATGAGTTTGGAAGGTTCTGCTGGACAGCTGTTGGAGATCACCGCTCAGCACCACGCTCTGGCACTCTCCAGGTGGTGAGCATGCCAGCATCATTATTAGAAATGGGTTTACTGGGGGTGAGGAAGCAACTAGAACACCAGATGGATGCAGTTTTTATGTTTAAAAACAAAAGGAAAAAAAATATCTCCGAGGGGCAGTTATTCTCCCTCCTTCCTCCTTTTACTTTAGTGAATAACCTGCAACTTCAATCCTTACATTGAAATCTTGCCTCTCACGGCATTAAATTCAGTCTTGCTCCTATTTTCAGTTCTGCACACATCCTGGCTCTCTCCCTTTTCTCTGATATCCCCTTTGTTCTCTGATATCCTCATGATTTTCTCACTTTTCTACAGTCCATTTTCTCCTGAAATCACAGCTTCACAATTTCAAGTTATGTTCTTCCGTCTTTTCATTCATACTTCAAAAAATGGCTCTTTTTTTTCCTGTTAAGAAATCACTTTAAAAATCTTCTACTACTTTTCTGCCATTAGCATTAGTTCCCACGTGCTCAATTTTTCCTACATCTCAATTTTTATTTTCACTGTCATCTCTGTGAACAGGTATACCTGCTTAGGAATTTTCTGTCACGAAGTGGCTAATAAAAATTCCCCCCTGAATCATTTCAAGAATGAGACCCTCATTATGTATTTTAGAACTGACTTAAAATGATTTTCAAATATACAATAGGTTTTTGTTTTCTTGAAACTTAAAGCACAGGTCTCTTCAGAAATGCAATAAAACTACTTACTTCCTATCCCTTCGGTAATATCTTGGGCAGCCCTGCATTTCCTTCCTACTAAGGAGACGGTATTAAAAAAAAGCAAGCATTATCTATCTTGGACATAATTTACCTACTTACCATGGTGCATAAATCCATTGTCACAAAGAGCTACACCAAGGATCATGGCTTCCTCCCTGGTCCGGCAATCCCCCTGTTAAACCACAGCATGGCTTTGGTTAAGATTTTAACAGATGAGTAAAATGCTTCTATATAATCTGGCGTAACCTCAAAGCAAAGACACTTCTGTAGATTATACTAACCAATTGCCACCTTTATATATAATATTTATAGTGTATATATAACACAATATGTGTGTGTGCATATACACTCACACACAAAAATATATAGGAGGGTTAGATGTATAGACATTAATATACCTCTTCGTAGTTATAGATACAATAGTAAAACATTTAGTAACATTGCATTCTCTAAAAAAACTGAACATAGCAGAATCTGAAGACGTATCAAAGTTAAAACTGGTATATCTTGTCTTAGTGACCAGGCTATACCCATCCTCATTTCTAGCTTGCCTAAAATTAAACAGAACTGATAGAGCAAATTGATACTATTTTTATGCAAGCAGTGAGTAATTTTGAGATCTCGGACCATAACCTTTTCAACTAAAATCATGAACAGTGTTACATATTGAATCAAAAAGCTAAGTCTCATTAAAACATTCAAAGTTCAACAGCAAATAAAAAAGATAAGCATAAGAGGGATGAACAACACAGCTGCTGATGGCTGGTTTCTGTTCTTTCCTCTTTTAAGAGGATTACATTTACAGTCACTGTTCCAATAACTAGAACTCTTTCTTAGACAAAATATTTGCATGTTGTTCCACTTAATATAACACTATCTTCCCTACTAAAATGTAAATAATTGTAAAAATCCAAAAGTGTACACTTGCCTGTGCAATCAGCCAGTCTATGAGTCTGTTAGCCATGACAACAGATTTGTAGGTTCTCAGATGATAATCCTTATCCCTGTTCAAAACAAAACAAACCCTTAAAAGAATACAAAAGAAAACTTGTATTTTATATACAAGTTGGTACAAGCATGAATTAAGTTTTTTGTAAGTAAAACCTTACGGGACAGATGAGAAAGAGGAGGATGCCCAGCCCTCACTTGGGCAATATTCTCCAAGTGAGAGAATGGCGTGTATAGAAAAGAGTATATTAATACATACGGGTATCCAAGCATATCAATGAGGACCTATAAGGTTCTAAAAGTTTGAAAAAAAGGTCATATTGAACTGAGCTTGTATTCATTGTATGATGCAGTTATGTTGCTTCTCTTGATAGCCCTTCAATCTTGTGTGATTCTTCCCAAGAGACTAATCTGGAAAGCCTCAGTTGGTTCCTATGTTCAAACACAGTATCTACAGCATATGCATCTCTTCTGAATGAGTCACTGAGGATTTCCCAGTTGGGCTCACCTAATTACTGGGGTAAACAGGCTGTGAAGGCGACAGTACAATCGTACACCCTGTCAAAGAGAAAGATGAAGTTAATTACACTTTTATATGTAAGGAATGGACACAGTAAGGGGCCTAACTAAATGCATTCTAAATGCATTCTAAATGCGTTCTAAATGCATTTCATTTAAATCTATTGGAAAGTATATATCTTTTCAGGTGTCAAAACTAAGCAAAATATCTGGAAGTGTTCAAGGTGCCACCATCAAAAATATATACTGTTTTGAAAATTAATATTCCCTAATATTTCCCTAGTAGACTGTCAAAAAAGAATTATAACTGCATGACAAAACATGGATAACAATAGAAAACTCTGTCAAAATAGATTCAGTCATAAATTGCACTGCCTGCTAGTTCAATACTGAATGTTCTCTTAGATATACCTTAGCATTATATATAGATATACACATATATAAATCAGTCACATCATTGTATTTTAATATCCAAATGCTGTCATATTTTCCTTCTCAAAATCATGAAAGTTTGACTATCAATGGGTTTAAGGCAATTCTGTTCAATCATTATTTTTATCCTTACAGTGCAGAGATGGACTGTATTTCATAAGCATGCATTTTACAATATCTACTCCATTCCTGATTTAATGCTTTAAGTCACTAATAAAGGCCATTCTAATTTACAGGAAAAAAAAACCTTCTATATTTGCCTCTATATATTAAAATGGATTGAAGAATAAATAAACTGTCAGTTTTATAATGAAGAAACATGGACAACGCATCCTGCATATGAAACCATTAAATAATTAAAATACACTTCTTAATTTTGTATTTTAAATATATAGCAACAAGCCAAAATCTGCCCTTGGATATGAATAATTAACTTTGATTCACATAAATACAGAGCTAGGCAGTTGTGAAGGGATGCTACATATCCTACCATAATATTTTATATTATTTTCAAACAGATTTTTAATACATTCTTACTAATAATAGCAACTCCTCTGTACCTTAGAAATCACATCCTGCATCTCATTTCTTGGATAATATGTTCCATCATCATATCGGAATCTGTACAGCATGTGTTCAGGTTTGAACTGGTGCTTATCTGTGACTAAAGAAAAAATAATCGTGTATTCTTAAGGTAACTTTCTGAAAACATCAAAAAGAAGATCCAAGTAATTCCTTATAACAACACCACTGCATAATAATTAATTTCAGACAGTGAGGGCAGGAAACAGTCATAGATCATTTGGTGCAAGTTCCTTTATGTCCTTATTCTGCAGGAATGCAAACAATTTTATGTGAAAGGCATAGACAGGACAGATAACCAGAAAAAGAACAACCTAGAAAACTAAGGAAGACACATCCAATGATCCTAGCCTTCACAAGGGAAAATGTATCAAATACATTTTACACTGAGTATATTCACTACTATCCCAAATCTTTTGCAAAACACAACAAATTGCAACTATTCACACTATTGTTCCACATAATTCTCTGTTCCAGCTCTTTCTGAGGCCCATCTCAGATTACCCAATAAAAACTCAAGCACTGCACAACACATCGAAGTAATGATGCACTGGAGCAGGGAAGGGAGAGGGAACGTTTTCCTTGATATATTGTCAGCTGAAAGTGTCAAGTACAAGGAACCTGAAGTCATTACGAAGATGTTGAAGCCAATGTAGATTCCACTTCCCCAAAGATCCGTGAAGAAGATTATCTTAACATGTGAATCCAGTTTAGAAAAGCTCACGGAACCTCACACAGCTGTTTGGCCAAAACAGGCACATCGTATGACGGAAAACTCCCAGAAATGGGACTACAGCAAGTCCTTCGGAAAGCCTCCTGATTTCATCTGCAGGCTGAGTACAGCACTTAGCATTAGCTAAGATAATTTATCTTGTGTTGACTATTCTTTTACTTGAAAACAATAACTTTAATTCAAAACCGCATGTATGTGGCATCTATTTCTCATAATAGACCATCATTATGTCTTTGTTGAGCAGAGTAACAAGGCCCATAGAGAACATACTTTTTCCAGTGTGCTTCCTATATCAAGTGATATATCAGCCATTACTCTCTTCAACACATTACTTTGGACACCATAAGCTTTGCACAGTAAGGTACCACCTGTAATCACTGCATTATTTTTTATGCTCATTCAAGATCTTCACTGTCTCCACATAGCACCTAATGCGTGGACATAAAAGCTGACTTTACACAGAGAGTGGTTTCAATAGGGTCACGTGCAAGAGCAAAATAACTTCCATATTTGCATTTGATATATCTACTAATAGTAAATCCAAGAATGTTATCCTGAATTTTTGATACTGCCTTGAACTGGCAGTATATGCCAAGGTGATCAGCCACAATAACCACAAGGCTCTTTTGCACATTATTGCCTTCCAACATATCAAGTACAGCCTACAAAATTTCCACATGTAACTCCCGCTGTAAGTATCCAAATGCATTTTAATGGACTGTGACCATTTACATGGGTAATAAAGGCTAGTTTTAGTTTTGCAATTAAAAATACTTTCCTAATATTGGTATCAACAAACTTAAAAGATTTTTTTTAAAAACAGAACTACTAGAAATAGAAAAATCATCATTATCATAATTCTATTGCTTAAGGCCAAATTGTTCCTCATTGTTACAGAGAAATACAGGGAAGGAATCATGACTACAAAGCACCTTTCCATCCTTGCATGCCTGTAAAACACAGAACACAACCCTGAAGAATGCAAGCACTGCTCCTTTGCTGCAACCCCCTACTCACACATGGTCCACCAAAACTGAAGAATAGGTTCACAGAGTCAGCACATCTTGAGCTCTAAGCAAGAAACCAGACAAGGAGGCTTTCTACTCAAGTACGTAATGCAAAATACCAAAATATCTTCAGACAATGCTGTGGATAAAAACCCTTTTGTTTGTTTGTTTGTTTGCTTGCTTTTTTTGCTTTCTAGAATATAGACATGATTTGGCTTGTTTTGCTCAAGAGGATGGATAGATCATCAGCTACTGAAGAAGATTTATGAAAAAAATTAGCTCTTGTATGTCCTAGTTTTATTTTATCTAGAATCAGCTGCACATTCCTAGGGCCATAGTTTCACAAATGCTTAAAGCTGGTATAACCCATTATCAACACTGAAATAAGCAACACCATTTAACTTTCTGTCTCACTCCCACCCATATATCCTTGCTCCCTTGTGTTGCAATAGGTATTTATATGGCACACAAGAAGGAAAGGGAACTAACTCAGTTTAAGTTAGTTTTTACTTTTACTTTTTTAGCCAGGGTAATTTTAATTCCCATCAGTACTCCAACCCCTGGAACTTCAAAGTCATAAAAGGGACCAGGACTGTTTACTTCAGCAGCTATACTAGCTTATCCATTCATAAAACTACAACCTAAAACTGTCTCATATATAGATTGTTTCACCAAGTCTTGTCAGGATCAGAGACAAAGCTGGAAAAAGAACAAGGAAAAATGATATATTTTCCACTTGCAAGTATTCACATGCCAGCAAGTAAATCAGTGCCCATCACAATATGGGTCTGGGCCTTGCTAGAATGAAGCCCAACACAGTGAAAATAAGGGCATGCACATTGAATATGCAAAGTCTAACAAAGCCTCTGTAACATTTGCAATGTGAATATCAGCCAAACTTTCTTTCTCCCTTGCTCCCTCCGTGAAAACAGATGGTTCATTCAGCTTTATTTTAAGAATTCTATTTTCACCAAACCACAGCTGGATCTACTATTCAAAGTAGCAAGTCTGGCTTGTATTTCTATGCTCCAATATAATTACCCTTTTATCTCATGAAATTACACAATATTCATATAACTCTGTATTGAGAAAGTCTATTAGTGTATTTGGGATATAATTTATGAGATCAGAAGAAGAATCTTTGGCAACAGAATAATTCCACTGACAACAATTCTGTGTGTGTAGCAAGCCTAATAGCATCTGACATTTGAGCAATGGTGAAGGAAAATAACACAGACTGGCATTAAAATATTAAAGATTGCATGACTGCTGATGAAGATCTTTAATATGTTTACTCCTACTTCGTGTATGTTTAAAATGCATAAAGCTAAGCAGTGCTCTGTTACTCTTTCTTTCTTTCCAACCAAGGACACTGAAAACATGGTGGCAAAGAACCATCATCTGCCTCTCAAACAGATTATTTTACTTTGAGTTTTGTAAAATAGCCTCAAACCTTTTCTGTATTCCAAAACAATACCCAAATCAATTCAGGAATCTGAGCAGTTTCTGAAGCATTAGAAGATTTTTATATCAGTTTTACAAAGCAAGTAGGAATTTACTACAGGACAAAGTATGTAAGCATTGCAATGTAAATTATCAGTGTTTTCACTTAAATTTACACTCTGGATCCATGCTGGAACAGCATCTAACTTCACTAATTGTTTTCAAGTGACTGCACCTAAGGCAATCCACACGTCTTCAAGAACAGAAGTTTCTCCAGTTCACTGGTATCGTCCTGCTGAACCTTCTAAAACAGGCAGACAGGAGGGGCTGATTTGGTATGAAAAATACTGTTAGTGCAAATTACCCCAAGAAATCAACACTTCTTACTGACTCAAAAACTATTGTTTCGGTGATACTTCTCTCCAGAATGAGGTCAAGCCAGATGGTTAAAAGGGAAGAGTTCAGCATGAAAATTCAAATTTTAACAGCATTCTAATCTACTAAAAATAGGGGATTAAAATTTAAAATATTAAACTATTGATATGTAGGCTGGTTTCCATCAGCTTCTTTCAGTTGTTATGCCTAGAAGATAATCAAGTACATTTAACAACAGGGAATTGTAGCATTTGTTGTTCACTCCCTTCTACAATTCTTAGTTGAAGCCTTGCCTAAAAGATGGCTTATATCCCTAAAAGCAATCTACTCTTTATGTTCCCAAAGAAGTGATTTTCGCTTTACAACAGGATAGCAACTTTAGGTCCCTGTTTCCAGTGTTGTGATCCCAACAGCACAAATCTAACCCAACTGAACCAACAGAACCACTCACAGAAATCTAGGCCTTGGCAATTGCCCCATGAGGTCTGTACAAGGATATTGCAACAAACTGCCTTGAATTAATAAGATTATCTTTTCATGAAAAATACATTAAATTCATTCTATTTGTAACAATTACATTGAAAATAAATATGTTAAAATTAATCATATTTACCATGATGAATAATGCCATTTTCTAATAAAGCCTGGCCGAGATGAACACCTTCTTCAGATTTGTGGATCTCTCCAATTTCCAGTAACCAGGACACAAATTCACTGAAAAATAAAAAACAAACAAACAAACAAACCACTATAAATGCCATATCACCACATCTACTTCCTTTTCTTTCTAGTACCTCTTTATATTTGATACTCAAGTACCTAAGTTTGTAAGTAGTCTACAAAATACTTTACCTAATAAAATTATTTCTACCAGAAGGTCACTTTCCATTTTTATTTATTACAGACAGGGTCAATACTCTGTCCATAATGGGAAACATTTACATGTTCCCTAATTTACATTTTGGCAAACTCTGGAATGAGAGATAAATAGCCCTAACAGACACTGAAAACAAACAATAGTCCCCTTAAAATGCCAAAGAAGATTTAAAATGTGTTTTCAGCTGGTTGAAATTTACACTATCAAATGCATATTCTACCTTCCAAGAAAGCATTTGGGGAAAGTGGTTAGTTTCCTCTTCCTGTCTTTGATGAGATTCCCTTGTTTGCACATCATTTTGTAAAGCCTTTCTCCTTGTTCAGAGATCATCACCCAAGTGTCTTGTTCCATGCCTAGTTTTAAACCTGCCAAGATACATTCAAATTTTATGAAGTTATTTGCCATTCTATTTCAAAACACTGCACAAAACTAAGATGTAAACCCAATGATTTTGTACATAAAAAAGTAAACATAAAAGGAATTATTTTCCATTATTTTTGTTCCAGACCAAGATTCAACTAAACAACTCATATTCATATAAATTCATATAAATATAATAAAACCCCCTTATGTTAAAGGTAAACTGTTCTTGTAGAAGTACACCTATATTGACTACACCATTGACATCACAGTAAAAAAACTCATTTTGTGATTTTCACTGACTTCACTATGTAAGCATAGGAGTAAGGTGTCACCTCAGGTTTAAAAGAAAACATCTATTTTTACCATGTGATAATAAAAATATTGAGATTGTCATGAAATATTTATGAAATTTCAATAAAGAGTAACTAGTTATCTGTTATGTGTTTTTGTTTTACCTAAGATTACCCCTTTTCAACAAATGCATATATACATCTTGATTTCTATTTGCTTCAAAACTTTTTCAACAACAAAAAGCTATGAAGGTTTTTAGTGTAGATATTTGTTACTATTTTATGTTTTCCTGCTACTCTTTTTGAGAAAATATTAATTCTCAGTAACAAAGAACATACTTGATGATCAAAACAGCTTTCCTGGAATTACATGTCATTGGCCACTCACAGTACTTGTGCTCCCAAGGAGTAAGCAAGATCTTTGCAGCTCACATGCTTTCTCTATAAAAATAGTTATTAATTCTAAACAAAAGCATACAGTTCTGGAATGTCTTATGCATGCCTTAAACGTTCGCATTTTCTTTCTTCAGACTTGCACATTTTTAGAATTATAAGTGCACACCTTTAATATGAGTAATAGTCCATCTATTTTTTTAATCCTGCAAGAATCGCCAGAGGAAAAGTGCCATGCGCAAAGTAAATATACAGTAATAAACAACAATATCAACAAATATATGGAAATGTTTTTCATGAAGCATGAATCTGATCGTGCTGATGTTGCACAGATAGAACATCATTTGTTCCCAGGAAAAGGTAATCAATATACTGCTATTGGAGCTCCTAGGATGTTGATGTTTTATTTGTATTGACTCTTTTAAGAGACTTGCAGATCATCTCCTTTTAAATAAATTTACAATTCACTGAATGCCTCGGGTGGCTGCATGAAAGCCCTGCAACTCACTGAAACAGTTTCTAAGAAAAAGCTTCCAGTTCAGCTTCACTTCTCCTTGCAGGAAAGTGTGATCTATATAGTGGTCAGAGTTGGTATTTCAAGTGCAACTCCCTGCCCAAGAGATCTGATAGGCATGTACACTGGATTTAGTTAATCTCTGACTTAAAAAGGAGAAAAGATGCTGCTCTCACATGTGCAGCCACTTAAGACATCGGTGTAATTGCATACATATACATGAACTCCACATCTACTAAGTAAACATGCAATTAAAGCATCTTTATGCTCACAGTGAATGAGAAAGTGTTTATAGTTACATTTAAATACAATATTTGAATACTAAGATGTTAGCAGTTTAGTTCCTGAGTCTATTGGCAACCTGCCTGCAATTAAGTGATGCATCCTGCCTCATAAGAGGTGTTTATACAGATGTTTTGAAAAATCTCTGAGCTGAAGGAAAAAGATAAATTTGTATATTGCTAGAGCAACAGAGATACTCAAGAAATATCTTTAAAGATTTTCTCTTGGAACTCAGTTTGTGTGAATGCCAAATTCTCTCATGCTCTATTCTCTTCCTATTTCTCTCCTGGTTGCCTCTCAGTAGCAAAACCACCGCTCCCGTCAAGAGTTGAAAAGTTCCCTGAATTACAGGATGCTAAAATTCTAGGACACGGCCAGTAAGGCTTAGGTCAAACTCACCTCTCTTACTAGCTTCTCAGCAGTACAATATGAAATAATAATATTTCATAAACATGAAGTACTTACTGTTTTTACTTTGCTAAGGAAACCATGAAACTTAACAATTGTAAAGTGGGATTTGATAAAAATCTTTATAAACATTTTCACACTAGATTCTGAGCAGAAGCAGATTTGTTTTTTGTTGTTCGTGACACATCTCCACCAAGTTGATGTTCGTTATTCCAAAATGTTGAGTTCTTAAGAGGCCTACGTCATCTTTTTAACTTTTCTTCTACTATTTATTCATTATTGATCTATTGATTAGATATAGTGCTCAGATACCCTACTTGAAATTCTGCCCCTAGGTCAGATGTTATGTAAACATCCATAATTCAAACTACAGAGAAAAAAGAAAGGAAGTACTATAGTTTCCAATTTACAGCTGAGGGAAAAGGCAATAGCTTATAAATGAGCACCAGAAACCTATGCTGGCCAGCAACAGAATCCCAGATCTAACCATGGGGTCCTATTTTCCTACAACGCCAAGGCCCCATACATCATTATTGATTTGAATATTATGAAACTAGCTTCAGAAGATGGTGATGATGTGTCACCTTTCCCTGGCTCTATTTTGTGATGGGTTGACCTTGAATACATGAGAGAATTCGTGGTCACATTTGGGATCAGGATTATATTTCATCCTGGCGTTCTTCCACTAAATACAATTGTTTAGATGGACAGGTTTTCTTTCCAGTGTTTTTTTTTTTTTTTTTTTTTTAATTTTCTTGGATGAAGGAGAATGGATCAAACGGGTTTATTCCATACCCCTTTGTGGTAGATCATCTACATGAAGATCCAACACAGAAAACCTGCTCATTTCAGTAATGTTTCTAGTTACCAAATGACACCCTTACATATAGATTCCACAAACTGTAACAGCTCACATGCTTCACTAGAATTATGACTATTTAAACCTGAGGTTGAGGACAAGCTGTCAAAAACAGATCACATCATTTCCCAGATTCCCAAATCAAATTAACTACTAACATACATGATTCAAGTCCTTATATCATTCCCAGTACGAGTTTGGTTTATTGCATTCAGACTGGTATTTATAAACTTGCAGTTGACCCTGATGCCATATGTTTGCATGGCAGCTGGCTTTACTTTACATCTCAACATAAAAAGAGAATACGAACCTCTGGCACAGCAAGACAAAAGAAGTTTATTCACATACCTTTTCTCCTTTCTCGTTCTTTCAGAATAGCTTCCAGCCATTCTTGCTTCTCTTCAGGGGTTTTTGCCATGCATACAAACCATTTGTTCTTTGCTGTGTTGTGGATCTTCCAGCCATTCACAACAGTATGGCCACTGCTATGATAGTCAGCTGGGAAAAGGTAAAATCAAAATAAAATGACTTGACAAACTCTTAACATAAAAATCAAGTTATTATAAACCCTGCATTTCCTGAACACTACCTATAACAGAAAAAAAATAAAGAATTTAAAGTGCTGAACCATTATCTGTGCAATTACTACATAGGCAAATTATGAACTATGCAATAATTTAATGAGCAGTATTCTTTGTACTTTTAGTAAATCTAGTACATTAAAAAAGCTTCCAGATCTGGAAGGAAGTATGAGCTTGATGCTAAAAAACGCAATGTCCTCTAAAAAAAAAAAAAAAAAAAAAAAAAAAAAAAAACACAGATTGAAGTATTTATAAGAGTGTTTTTGTCTGAATTACAATTTATTAAATAATTCCTTATAAATCAAGATTGTGGTTTTGTCCCTTAAACTACAGAAATCTTCTTTGCTGATCTGAGCAAAATACTATCAAGTTTAAAAAAGGAATAAATACCATGGGGAATAATACAATTATATTTGGAAGAATAAGCCAATCAGATACAATTGATGCATATTACTTGTCATCTGAATAAAGAATTAGATATGCATTTGTTTTAGTTAAGTAAAATATAATTTAAAATTTACTATGTTTAAAAGATTAAATGCAGAGTTTTTGAAACTATTCCTAACAAATCTATGTTAAGCATACATACTATGGAAGAGAGGTAATAACTGATGATGCTCTTAGATATATTGAAATTCTGACTTTAATACATAAGCTTCTATGCTATAAAGAACAGTCATTTTATTACTTACTACTTTCTCTTAGCTTACATATCTTGAAAATTTTGATTTTAACATTCTAGCCCATGAATCATATTGGAAATCAGCTAAACAAGTTTTTTTCCTGAAGCTAACAGCTATGTATAACATGAATATCCTTCAGTAGATGGCATGCATTTCCTTCAGGAAAATTTGGAAGGACCCAAATGTCCCATAATAACAAATACAATTTTCATATAAAATATAGATTAAAACTAGAGCTAGTCACTCTTGCACAAAACACCAAGAAAATCAGAAGTAACATTTTTTCATAACTAACTTTCATTAAGAGGCAAGAAAATCCCAGAGCCAGCCCTGAAGTTACCCCTCTAGTAACTTCAGAACTTTATACTTTGCAAAGCCTTTTTCATAATTCAGCCCAGTTCTGTATAATGAGATGGGATTTTTCCAAAACCGAAACCTTTGCTGAAATGCTTGCTAAGATTTATCATAAATCTCAGCAGACACAGTAGTGTCTTTTCAATAACTCTGCATTTTAATTAGATGGAAAGCAGCCAATTTTTGCATACTCAGCCTGGAAAATGTCAGGCACTACTAGAAAATCATGAGATGGGTGGCTAATTTCTGAACAAACACAACATACTAGAACTCAAAATGCATAAGAAAGTGCAAAAAGTGAACAACAAAAATGGAGTAATTTACTTTTGCAACTTCATATTTATACCACTTACCTACTTAGCATATTTTTATGCCTATAAACTATGCATAACATCCTACAAGATATGCATGGGCATCCTTCACCCCTTTAAAACTACTGTTTCTTAAAAGCTCATCATCATGTAACATGCATCCTCAGAAAGTCAGAGTCAAAAGCCAAGCAAAATAAAAAAAATTACAAATAGAACCTATGAGCTTACAGCCTTTTGGAGATCAGAGGCAAGAGGATTAACGGAGGAAGGAGGTGTAAATTCCCTTTCTGTTAATTAAGGAGATCCTTTTATTCTAAGTTACAGGTTATATGCAGAAAACAACAGGGTGATGTTTTTGCTATGGCCTGTTTTTTACTTTAGCTGTGGCACCTGTCTCAGAAATAATTACTTCTAACATCATAACCCCCTTGTCTGGTAGGGAAATACTATGATCTCCAATACAGAGAACTGCAACGGGAATTTTAGGGCTTAGGTTTACAAAGAGATTTAGATTTCTACATTTCACTTTGAGCAGAATTTTGACTTCAGTTTGATAGCTCAATTAACAAAAACTGGCTTATCTAGACACTTGGGCATTTCAGTGCAGAGATGACACTTCGAAAATCTAACTGCTTTGGCATCTAAAGTTATGTAACTGCACAGCCCAATGTGCTGGCAGTTTGACTGCATTTATCTCATGCCATTACAAATTCACTGAACTGAAGAGCCTAATCAACCAGCTGGGTGCTAAGACCTTATGTGTAGGTATTGCAGCGAGTTCAGGAGCGAGACAACTGGAAGTGATGTCTACATTTTGCAAGTGCCCAGCTTAGCTCAACGCCCAGCTTCACTCTTCCTTTCTCTTTTGCTCCTTGTGTTCCCCACAACTACAATCCCGCAAGGTTCTCATGAGCTATAGTGTCCTCGACAGTCTATCCATCCCTGCCTTCCTCTGAGCAGCATTTTCAGCATTTCGCTAGTGTCCCATACACCATATACCATTTTTGGAGTCTCAGCAGCACAAAACCTGATTGAGACCTGCACGCAAGCTGTGTGGCTGCGCGGCCAGCCGGGAGGAATGCGTGTTTGGGCTGGCCACCTGCACAGGAAGCTCCTCGTGGGCAGGCAGTCGCAGCTGCTAGTCAGGCTAAATGGATGATTTGTGAGTCTGACATAATGGTCAGAGTAGAAAGAACCGAGAGAGAGCTCAGGTTGCTCCATGCAATAAGCTTAACAAATCACTAAGCCTCCAGCTTCTCAAGAAGGGTGAAGAAATATGAGATCATCTTCTAATGATACTTGCTAATATATTAGAGCCTGTAATTTTAAATGTGATATACTGTCCAAAATTCAGGATCCAAATACTTTTGAGGTGCATGACAAGCAATTTGTTACAGCCATTTATAGCCAAATTTGTTTTTACCCTTTAAAAAAAAACAAAACAGAAAATATATTCTATATGAGAATTTTTCTAAGTTTCTTTGATCACAGGTTCTTAGGATAAAGAGAGTTCAGACACAGCAAATAAACAAACACATTTCTCTTCCTCTTCCATATGCTTTTTGGTGCAGCCTCCAGCTACTATTGTCACCCAGTGTTTCTTTGTTTCATGTTCACCTCATTTCAAGACAAGGGGACAGAGAATTAGGATTGCATAAGCAGCTATATACCTGGTATTTCCCAAATCTCAAGTAGTTGTCTTCACAGATTAAATAATATTCATTTAATGGCTGGCGAATGCTATTATTATCTGAAAAATTGAATTTTAAAAACTTCAAAATGAACAGAACAATAGCATTGCTATAAAGACATTTTTGAAGACTTAAGTGGTGGAGTAGCCACTCTAGTTTAAGAATACGAATAGTCTGCTCTGGTAAGTAATACGCATTCTACTTTAATCAGCACAATCAAAAAAAGTCACAGTACTTCACAAGGTTGAAACGAAAAAGACAACTTCCACCAATTGTACTGCTCAGCCAGCATCTAATTTTTTAGAAAAAGCTTTGTTCGTTTCTGGAGACGTCACTGCACAACAATCCCGGTTTTCATAAGTCTATGCTTCTATTCACGAGCAACAAAGTCTATAGCGCTACATTTCTGCATCAATGCTGTGTGACCATAAGAAACGAAAGTAGTAGGAAAAGCAAGCATAAGGGAAGGAGGGAGGGAGAAGGTGTGTAAAAAACTGAGCAAGCCCAAGTGAGTCTGAGAAAGCAAGAAAGCAATAGGAAAAAAAACAGTAGAAAGGTATTTCAAGCTAGGGAAATGACAGTTATTTTTATATCTTAAAGAGAATGAAAGAAGGGATAAAATAGCAATAATCACAACAAAGCAAGCAAAGTAATGGTTATTTTCTCAGATATGTGGGAAGGAGGATGGATTTTAGAAATGCTGCATATATAAAAGTCACAAGATTTGATATGGCTCAAGAGAGGAAACAGGAAGGGAGGAAGAGAACCTTCAGTATTGTGTGCGAGCCTAAAGAAAATGGGGAATGTAACAAAATTCCCCGAAGCTGAAGGAAATCTGTAATGATATATGGAATGGAGAGGGAGGTGATTTGGTCTTTGCTAAATTACATTCAAAGAATTATTAGAGGAGAAAATTTAAGGGACAGGAAGGAAAATGGACAATATGAAAGAGATGGACTGGACAGCTAGAAAAAAATCTTCATCTATATTATCCTTCAGCTCATGCTGTCTTCTGGGAGTTAGATGATAAATGAAGAAAGGTATGAGAATTTGAGGAGACAGACGGAAGGAGGAAGGAAGGAACAATCCCTCAAAGGGTGGCAATACACCTTTGGAATTGGAGCTAGTTAAAAAAAAAATTAAAGTCTGGGAATATTTATCAGGAAGAAATTGATGGCTTACAAGGCTCTGTGACCACAGCAATGTCAACAATTATGCATAACAAAATGCTATATTATGAAGGCTGTTTCATAGCCCTGAATTTTTGAAGTCACAGAATAGTGCAAAACAGACTGGAGAAGATAACTGGAAATAAAATATGAATCATACAAAAAAACATATATATATGCATAATGCCAAGACCAAGAGAATACAATAAGCCTGCAGGGAAAAATTCAGAAAAGCTAAGGCACAAAATATGTTCCCCTGAGTGAGTGATATAAATGGTAACAGGAAAACTATCTTATTTCTAAGGTATTTATAAGGAAGATGTACAGAAATAAAAGGGGTACAGCAATTAAGTTACAGATGACATAGAAGACTGACATACATCTACTTTTTTTGCTCATACACAAAATAACTGGCACATGCCTGGCACAAATAAGACTGGCAAATAGGCAGGAATACAAGCCATAAAAGAGAGGTATATAGAACTGTTGGATAAATTATATTGCATTTAATGAGGCCTGATGAAACTCACCTACAGAAATCTCTAAATCGCTACCTAAATCAACAGGCCAGGTGAGACAAACAGCTCTGAAAAGACATCAAAGATTTGTTACCAAAAAAAAAAAATCCGTTAAATAAGGAGTGTATCAAGGGATTCTCGCAGCTAGCACTTTCCAATAGTTTTATCAAGAGCTTAAAGGGTGTTGTAAGTATATTGTTTGTGAGAGGGTTGCAAGGGCATGGGGCACAAGATAAGAGTTCTGAACTCTTAATAAATGGTTAGTTTTCAGCAAAATTAAATTCAGTGTGGAAAAAAAAAAAGTAATTACTAGTAAGAAAAAAAAAATCAAAAACTACCCACAGGGAATTAACAGACCATAGGATATAACTGGTCCTGCACAAAAGGATCTGGTGTGATATTCTGGACCACAAACTAAATAGAAACTGAAAAATAACTTTCTGGAAAAAATCAAGCAATCCTGGGATTAGTAACAGACATTTCACATGTAGCACAATGATGCTAATTATTCTGTTCTATTTGGCACTAGTCAGGTCTCAGCTTTGGACAAAAGATGCAAACAAATTGAAAAAAAAAGGACTAGAGGATACAAAAGTAATAGATTTAGAAAACATGACCCATGAGAAAAGGTTGACAGAATTAAAAAGAAGAGATTGAGTAGAAACATAACAGCCTCTTAGAAGATCTATTTGTTGCAATGAGGACCGCAGTCAACTTGTTCTCCAAATCCATCAGTGGCATAAGAAGTTAGCAAATAATTTTGAAAGCAGGGAAGTCAAGAGTAGAAAAGAATAATCTAATTTATAAAATACTTCTAATACCTCCGAAGACCTGAAACACCTTATTTAATCTGCACAGTCCTTGCCAAGTTTCCAAAAACTTAAGTTTATCAAATGCAAATTGACATTTATAGAGGTATTTAGGGAATTCACTTTTCTAAAGCATGTCAAGGAAGTTTCAAGTAATCATATGAATTATATTTCTGGAGATACTAAAAAATAAGCAACTTTTTTCCTAAACTCCTATATTACAATGGTACTTGTAACAATCATTCCAACAATCATTTATAATGATTGATTCCCCTCTCCCCCACCGTCCCCCAAAAAAGGCAACTTTTGCCTTCTCTATTACAAATGCTTCACGCACCTAGGGATTACCTATCTAGGAGACCTTGAATGTTAAAATGAAGTTAAATACAGTTTCATTTGAGCAATAAATATCACTCATTGTATGGTGTAAAGCAGTCATCAGCAGCTGCCCAGCTAATAGTGTTTGAAAGCAAACATGTGTCATTACGACAAAGCGTTGATGAGAGCGAAGATCTCTTTCAAAGTGACAGTTTATTCTTTCCTTCTAAATACACAGATCAGTCTTCATTCTCCATGAATTCATAAGCTGTTCGCATTTGATTTCAGCATCTTGGAAGACTGCTCTACAAATGAGCAGCACAAATGCACTTACCTGTTCCATCATCCACATTCTCAACTTCCATCACTTCCGTGTTTATCCTGCCCCGAAAAAGGTAACGATGGCCATCTGTAGATGCCTTGCTGTTCTTCAATCGCCTGATAAAAGAAAGAGCAGGTGACTATGTCACCGTCTTGTGCTATGTTTCTGCAATGCTACCTGTTCACATAGCATTCAAAGACCACTATAAAAACCACAAAGCATTTACACAGCTATCATATAGACCTTGCTAAAACTAGTCTACAATATTTAGCACAGATGAATTACAATTTTGCTAACACAGACTTGTAATACCTTTCAAAAAGCTTTCGAGGATTAGAAAAAGAGAGAGAGGCCATCCTGACAGAATGGGTAAGCCAATTTGTCAGCTCGAAAAACTTGTTAATAAAACTTTAAAACATTGGTTACAAAATAATCCCTTAGGTTAATACATTTTATGCACAGATTTTTGTTGACTGGTTATATTTAGATATACACATCTAGGCTGTAGTATACGTGCGTAGGAGTTCATATCTCTCTGTTTTCCAACCCACACATCTCCTTCCCCTCACCCAGAACAGAAAGCAAGGAGAGGACAAATAGCGCCCACTTCTTCCTGGACACAGGGAGGAATACAAATCAATATGGCACTGGGTGGCCACATCAGCCTGTCTTTCTTCAACTTGATTGTGCTACCGAGTTGCATGCTCAACTACCCTCACTGATACTCTGCTCTTAACACTGCACTTCTTTATGGGTAAGCATCCTGTCAGGCAAGGCCTTCAAAAGCAGATGGGCCAGGATTCATCCTTGAACATTTAGGCCAGTGGCCCAGCTAGAGCACTGACTCAAACAAATGGCTGTGGCACATGCAACACCTGGAGGCTACAGCCAATCCAAGACATTTATAAAAGATGTTTGGAAAAATGGACTGAAAGTTGGCTGTCAAATTTAGAATTATTCTTGAAAACCTTGCATCACCCTCACCAATCACACACACATGGTTGCGGTGAGGAGAATCTGGATTTCAAAGCAAAACTTTCAGCAGATGAAGACACTGAGGTAGATGGTGTCTTTTCCATTCATCTACCTCTCAATCATTATTTGATTTCTGTGTATCTAACAAAATTTTACAAAGTTTGAACTAAATAGACCTTTCTCAGTGGGTTAGTCTAAAAATGCTGAGGTTTAACCACAAAAAACACTTTAGTGGTATTTCAATATTCTATGTATTTGTATGCTATAAAAAGCATACAAAACACCAACCCTACTGTGAGAAAAATGAAAATCATTTTTAAAAATATGTATTAATCATTTACCTGTGCTTTTTCTTGCAGTAAACCAAAAGGTTATCAAAAAGAAAAAATATCCGCTCTTGGATATTTCCTGCTGAAATTTTCAGAAGAAGTCCACTTCTTAGCATTTCTGTGCAAGTATCTGTGATATTGGATCCCTAAAACCAATTGGAAAGAGATTTTTTTATTGTTTGAACAGAAACATTCTGCAGTTGTATGAATACAGTTTCTTTGAACTGTGACAATACACTGAAAACATCAAGAGGAAAAGCCATAGTAATTTACATTGTGATTAAATAATAATTTTTGATGTTTACTTAACAATTCTTAATACCAGTTTTATATTCACCTAGCATTATCATGAGCTGGGGGGAGGAGGGCTTTTTCAGTGAATTAATTTTATTCATAAACATTTCCAAATACAGCGCACACACCTGTGCACAAGCCATCTTCTAAAAGGCCAGGTACTCTTATTCTCAGTAGCATTACCATTTAGTCAGAAGCATAGGAAATAAAGATGTTAAAAACATTTATGCCAAGATGAATTTGGAAGCTGAAGTAATCCCAAACTTCAAAATCATTAAATATATGTGCTTCTGCATCAAATAAAACTAAACACAAAATTAAAACAAAAAGAAGAAAGATGCATGTTAATTTCCTAGCATATACCATGAGAATGTGTTAGCTGTTTGGGGGCAAAATTTCCCATGCTTTCATTTTTGCTTCAGGTAGATCATTCTTTTGTGTGAAAACAAGGTAGCACTTTCAAAAGAATTCTTGAAAAAGAATCAACATTAACAATGGATAGCATTTTTCTGCAAGTATTCCTGTAACAAAGTCATTACGAGAAATGAACCTCTCAAGGAAGCCTGCCCAGAATTGAGAGAGGAATTTTACTATTCTGAGAATCCATGCCCCTTTGTCTTGTATTTCATGGAAATGTCCACATGCTTTCCCAGGACAGAGCTCCTGTCCACTTGCTATATGCATCAAGACATCCACATTGGTGGAAAATCTGAAAAAGCTGGGCATGACTTTCTTTTCATCCGCATCCACATCCACTCTGAATGATTAAGACTTGCAATAGTTGTAGCTAGATTTTCTTCTTGGCCTAAACATATTCGCCGAAAGAAAAATTCATTCAATTAAGAGCCAGGAAGTAATCGTGGCTTCTCCTTTCAGCTGTTTTTACTGTTTGTCCTTTGTAGCCCTGAATATTGAGCAATAACTCAAGGTCTGTTTTAAGGAGGAAGCATTCTGTTTACAGACATGATAACATAGGTTGCACAGCTCTAACAGTGGGACAGAATTCAGGCTTCTAAATAAAACCACTTAGATGTTACTGTTAATTAACCACTGTCTTTCCATTTATGATGAAACGAGCCAAAAAATGAACGCCATTTATAGTTGCTTGATCATACCCTCCCTTCCTAGAAAAGAATAAGTGCCAGAAGTTGGCATACTAATTTTATAGTTTCATTTCATAGAATCATAGAATCATAGAATCATAGAATGCCTAAGGTTGGAAGGGACCTCTAGAGGTCATCTAGTCCA
>JAWLRI010000963.1:681959-715052 GCA_034781795.1 Crypturellus tataupa | reverse complement strand
TATCCCATCGTAGAAGGCTATCAGGTTAGTCAAGCATGATTTCCCTTTTGTGAATCCATGCTGACTAGTCCTGAGCAAGGCAAGCATGGAAGTACAGCTACTAATATAAATTACACACTCAGTTATGGTTGTTTTCAATACTTGCTGAGCACAATCACAGAACAGCAAGTCATTTCCTTCCATTCTATTTCATTGCATCTGTGTATTAAGAGTAACCAATTCCCTAGGCTGCTTTTGAAAGTTATTGGAAGAGTACCGGTTCATTATTTGCATTTTAAATGGATAGATTTTCAAAGTTTTTTTCTTTTCAGAAAAATTTAGCTTTGCTGGAAAACCAGAACTTTTGTAAGGAAGCAAAATTTTCAGCTTAAAGCTTCAAAACTACATATGACGGTTTCATTTTTCTATAAAAGGATGTATTTTTTCACCAAAAGATTTTCACAAAAACAGGTTTTTCATTCCTGTTGAAATAAAACTTCAGTTAGAGAAATATAACTTCACTTGCAACAGTTTTGGCAAGGTTCGCCACTGTGAGAAAATCATATCATAAAGTATCATATTTTATACATATGTTAAATGGATAGTTACCTAAATTCTCAAGATTTGATTTGCAGTAGATCAGTATTACCTATATGGCATTACACTTTGCTATTACTTTCTCCTTTTCTAGCATAAACTGCTAGATAAAAAATGTTCTACTGATACTTTATTTCCCTGGGAGTTCTCCCATCCAAATGCTGAACAATGTTAACTGCACTTGTCGTACAGTCTTTGACAAGATCACAACCCATGGTGCTTTGGCTGCAGGTCAGTGATTTTTATTATTATGCCTGCTGTGTGCATGTGCAACAGAATGATACAACAGGACCAGAACTCCCTCAGGACCAGTGCCCTCCATAACTCAGCCAATGCAGATGTTGTTGCTGTTAAGTTCTTTAACATTGTTAGGACCAGTCTGTTTCTAGAATTTATGTGGGCACGGATTTGGAAAGGATAAGACAGGGAACAAATGAGGTGGTAGTACTGCTGCCTCTACATCTGGAGTTAGCAGTGCCCTCCACCACATACCTTAAAGGCAAAAACCATCCCAAAGGAGGATAAAGCAGAGAGAGTGTAAGCATACTCCTCACAGCACTCAAAGGAAGAACAACCATTGTAATAATATCTTCTTGAAGGAGGTATCTATGCCTTGAACCTCCACAAGGATTTACGGCAGGCATACCCAAGCTACAGTTTATACGTCCAGCCCACTAAGGTAATTCATTTATCCCTGAGTTGTCCCTCTGATGAAGGAAAAGTTCTGGGCTTGGATAACAAACAAGAGATCACCCTTTCTCCAGAAGTGTGAGTGCACACACTGCACAGGTAAAGCTGAACTAGGCATGCACACAGGAGATGTTTTTGGAACTAATCAGGTTAACTTCTTATGCACTGCTGAAGGTTACCATGCCTATACAATGTGTCAAAGTGATGCACCAGAGCAAAAAGAGTGAGAAATTCAGAGGAACTCAGGACACACAGAGTTGTGAAAAAATCCCAACTGGAAGGGATCTCAAGAGGTCCCAAGGCCTCCTCTTCAGATGGAGTCAACTATGAGTTCAGACCATGCTGCCCAGGATTTTACCCAGCTGGGGCTCAAAACCCCTCAAGAACACAGAACTGCACAACTCTTTGGACTGCCTGTTCCATGGCTTGACTAATCTCAGCGTGAAAAAAAGTCTTCTTCATATTCAACTGGAATTTTTCTTGTTTCAATTTATTGCTGTGGTCTCTTGTCCTCCTACCACGTATCACTGTGAAGAGTCTGGCTTCATCTTCATGATGATCTCCTTGTCTGTAATGGCATGATGCTCTCAAAGTCTCTCCAGATGATCCAGGGTCACCAAGCCCAGGTCCTTCAGCCCCTCCTCACAGGGCATGTGCTCAACTAACCATCTTAGTGGTAGCTGCAGAACTTCACTTGATAATCTTTTGTGTATTAGGGCCTCAAAAGTGAATGCAGTACTCTAGATGAGTGCTGAGCAAAAGCGAATAATAATTTCTCTCAATCTACTGCCTATGTTGGCTTACAGTCCTCTTGACTGATAGGACACACAGCTGAGGCATGAAGGCCCAACCAGTACATCGCCAGCCTGCACTGGAGCCAGAGATTCTTCTTTCCCAGGTGCAGGGCTTGGCATTTGCCTTGCTGAGTTTCATAACGTTCCTGTCAGCCTATTCCTCTAGTTTGTCTAGGTCTCTCTGAATAATCAATCTGCTTTCGAGGGCATTCACTGCTCCCCTCTCCCTTCCCAAGATAATTTGTCACTTGCAAAATTGACAACAGTGATGCAAGATGCCATTGCCTCCTCCAGGTCATTGATTGCCTAGATGCTAAACAGGACAAATCCCAAAAGAGAACCCCCCCAAGGTAGTTCATAGTTGCCACAAGCAACTAGATAGAGCTGCCCATTCACCACGAACCTATTACCACTACCCTCTGAGTCTGATCATCCACCTAGACTGCAAAATCCCAGCTTGGATTCAAGAATACTTCAGGAGACTGCGCTGAAAGCCTTCTTAAAGGCTCTCTTTGTCCATAAATTCAGACATTAAATCAAAGAAGGTGATCAGGTTGGTTGGGCAGGATTTGCCTTTGGTAAATCCATGCTGACAGTTCCCCATCACCTGTCCAGAAACGTGGTCCAAGAACTCACTCACAGTTTTCCCAGGGACCAAAAGTATCCGACAGGTCTGTGTTTTCCATGATTGTCCTTTTTGCCTTTTCTTGAAGACAAGGGAAACATTTGCCTGTCTCTGACCATCAAGGACCTACTCTGTTGCCAGAGACCTTTCAAAGATCATAGGGGAAATCTTCTCCAGAACATGCTTTCAGATATAGTCCACCTGGTCTCATAAGTTTGTATGGGAGGAGTTCTTTCAAATAACCAAATTCAGGAGTTAGGACTTAGGCCTCTAATCCTTCTAAACAACAGTGAAAATCTCATCAGAGTGAAACATTCTCAATGTCTGACAAAGTTTTGAAATAAATTCAACGAAGACATTTCAAACAGATAGAATGTATTATTTTCAGGAAAAAAAATACAATCTCCAGTGTAGTCTTAAAATGTAGCCACTGCTAAGATACAACAATTTGATCTCAAAAATTAGGATATCTCAAGTATTTCTAGAGTTTTGTTGTTGTTGTTGTTGTTGTTTTGCGGGTTTTTTTGGTACCTCTTTCCTAATTAAAAGACAGTCAAAATATTATTACCACATAAAAAACAGTTAGGTTTCTTACAGTGGAAAAGTTTATTCCATACTAGAAAAACTCATATTGAAAATAGAATAACTAATCAATAATACTAATAAAAAACACAAATTTTGTGAAACCTTAGTGATCCTGAATTAACATCGATCAAGAAAAGTTAAAAAAAATAGTAATTATAATAGAAATTATGAATCAGATATGAATCAACAAAGTCAACAAATTAATTGAAATAATTATATTGAAAAGGAATTTTTCAAAATCCCTTTTTCAAATATATTCCCAAATATACATCCAGAGATTTATATTCGTCCCTAAAATTAGATTAAAATGCCCAAAGCCAACATGGAAGTTCAAAACACTGTATAAATTTCCATAATTTTGAAATTAGAAAATTTCCTAGAAAGTTAAAGTAATAATTGCTAGAGAGACAAAATATAAGAGGAATTTGAAGTTTTAAGGTGAAAATATGACTGGCACAAAAAATCATGTTTGAAAGACTCTTCAGGTAAGAATAAAAAATATTACTAATATGTTGTAAAACAAACATTACACATTGAATTGAAATATCAATGATATTTCATATATGAACAATGAGAATCTAAAAAGGTATTTTCAATGCAACTTTTCACAAAAAGGTATATTTACCGTCATGGCTTTCAGGAGAAGATCATATTTATTCATCCTAAGTAAAAAAATTACTACTACTAGGTTATAACTCATATTTCTGTATATTAAAAGTACCTACAATTACAACTGGTGGGGAATTTTCAGTGAAATGTGAACTTGAAAATAATATGTATTGTAGAAACAAACATGTTTTAATAATCTTCCAACAAAACATATTAATGATTCATTCAGAAAAAGTCAACCTGAAAAGCAGGCTTATACTGTGAACCCAGATTAGCCTTCCTCCATCTCTGCTTTGAGCCATCAACGGCTTTGACCACTGCAGAGTAACTGTAGAGTAGTCCTGTCCAGTGGGTCAGGCTGAGGACTCTAAGATGGTGCAGAAATAAAAAGCCCATAGGACTCTCAGAGCTTCTGGGCTTTTACTGTGTAAAACTGGATCCTAATAACCTTGGCTGTCAATTGCGTATCAATCCACTCAGGCCATCGTTCAGTCGAAAGCTTGAAGTGTAGGATACCAGAACCACAGCACAAAATAAGTATTTCTAAAATATACTGGGAGGAGTATATTTGAAATTTAAAAAATTCTCAATCTGAAGTCATTAAATATTCATCCTTGGCATTAAAAAAAATGCTTTGTTACCATGAGTTCAAAAGCAACATTTGTTGTGTTTAATGTTTTATCTGTTAAAAGAGCTACTTGCACCTATATTCTGGACAAAGTTTAGACTTCCTATACAGAAGTTTGACTTTACTGATTCAAAGGATATCACTTTAACAGTGATAAAGCAAAGAAACTGCAAATTAGAATATAAAGTTATTCTTTATTCTTTGCACACATGCATAAAAAATAGAAATAAAACAGGGGAAAGGGCTAAAAATTCTGAAGTTTAAAATAGAAATCTCTGTTCAAATGCTACTTGGTGATATGGTGGAACGGAAACTCCGTGCGCGACAGAATACCCCACACTATTGTTACTTCACTGGCCTGTGACTCAAACGGGGTTGTTCCATTTTCAGCTTACAATAAATGCAACAGTCTTATTTTAATTCTTGCACTGAAACATCCACAGAGTCCAACGACAGACTCTTTCAGCTGCGGAGACATTTTACCAGCTGAGACAGCCACCTACGCAAGTTCTGAACATGGTCCAATAAATTTAATCTCTTAGGAAATTAAGTGAGAAAGTCATTATACTCAAAGTTTTCTTTCTTGAAACAGATGTTCCATTTTTCCATAAATCTGTATTTTTATCATAACAACACAAGCTTCATTTCATGACACTTATGTATAGGAATTCAAGACATGCTTTGATCAGATTCTAAAAATAGCCTTTTTTTGCTTTCCTTCTAGCTGAGGCCAAGCAATGTGCTAAGCATTTCCTTCTGCTAGGAAATCTCCAACAATTTTGCCTCTTTATTTTTAGGCTATGTAGAAAACCAGATGTTTACTTAATTAATTCCACTCTCATATATTGCATTCAGAAATTTTGTTGTTGCTGGGAAGCCTCTAAAATATTGTTCGCACTTAAGAATGCTCTAGAATCCACATCACCTCATGGGCTAAACTCATTTTATGTTTGAAAAGGATGGTTGTGTTAAAATCAGGGCAATTTTGTCAAAATGGCCATCCTGTAGTTGCCATATGATAATATCAAATCTGATCTGTATAATAATAGCAAAGCTGATCTGGAAAAAAAGACAGTCTTGGAAGGAAATTAGTGCTTTGAGGTTGGCAGAGAAGATTCTGAGCACAGAAGGAACGGGTCTACATATCTCACACATTTCTGTCCACATTGTTATTTTTGCTTGTTAACATATTTTCAACAGCAAAATACTATGTCTTACAAAGAGTTAGAAGAAACTTAATACAGGAAAATAGCTTCTCTCTTAGGGAACAGAAGTGTGAGAACAGTTATTTCTTAAGCAACCTTTCCTTATTGATGTTAGATGTGACTTCACTGTGCTATAGCACAACATCAACTGTAGCAAAAGACTAGAAGTCAAGACAAAGCATTGATTGAAAATGATAAACTACATTAAACAAGTTGTTCTTTAATTAGGTTCTCGAGTTGCTCAAATTTCTCATTAACAGCTACGCTACTGTAAGCAAAAAAAAAAAAAAATAAAGGATTACAATAAGAGTTCCAAAATTTTTAAACCAACCTAATTTTATTTGTGGTGAAGTTTCAAATAACCAACTATGCAAGAGACTGCAAGGGCATAGTATTAAAAGAATTATGAAAACTTGTATCAAATTCTTATGTTCTTTAATGCACAAGATAGAAGGGACACCAAAGCATTTCAATTGCTTTTGGGAAATAGCTCTAAAATTCAAGGTGTTGAAAGCACATATAAGAATTGCAATCATTTTAGAAGTAGAGTTTTATTGAGAAAATAATAGAAAGAATAAAGTCAGCAATAGGTAATAAGGATTTAGCAAGTTTCTCTTGCCATGAAATGTTTGTAAAATAAGCATTGCTGGTGCTTCTACCACAAAGCTGTTGCACATGCATGCCTAATGCACTTTTATGTTTACATGTGCTAATCTGTCCGAGTAATAGCTGATGACAGGAAACTTGAGCTAACTACAAGGGAAAAGTGTTTTTACCTAATCTAAACAAGTCACCCTTAAAATATTTTCTTCTTGTGGAAAGGTAAATTAGAACTCTTAATTATAACATGTAGAGCTTTACTTTATCTAAGTAGTCATTCCTTTTCCAAAATCCTGCAAACAATATCATAGCACAAGTAAACACTCTATGACATTTATCATTTGTCTTTATCTGCCTTTTTTTTTTTTTTTGGGAGACATAAGATTACACCAAAATGCAGATAGATTTATCTGAATACAGAATAGCATTTATAAAATTTGTATGTACAAAGATGCCTTCTTTCAAGCCAGTGTGTATTTTTTGGCAATTCACACAGGTTTGGCACACCATGAACACCGTGAGTGTGCTGTATCAGTACTATAGCAAAGAAATATGAAAACTACTGTGCTCAGATCTCTGGCATAAGAGGTTTTCCCCTGCTCTACATTATACCTACCCAATTAGAGAAATGGATGAGTGAGTGAGTTTGTTAAAGTGCAGCTACATTATAAAAGAAAATGCCCTAAATAATGCATTTCAAATTCCATAGCATACTCAAGAAACAAGAAGGATTTTGACTAAAGTTAGACTGCTTAATCTATGTAAAAATGAATCAAATTTCCCAATACTGCTCAATTTACAATAAACCAAAAGTGTACACATATTTGTAGAGGAGAAAACTTAATCTGGAGCAAAATAGAGAAAACTTAATCTGGAGCAAAATAGGAAATAATTCTATAGTGTCATAGATGGTACTTAGGGGAGTTCTCTGTTCAGAATAATCTTTATGCACCTTTAAGACAGCAACGTGTTCTAGCTGAGCCCTTCTGGAAGGCAAAGGGGAGACAACCTTTTGCTGGAACGTACAGGCTCCGTTTAGGCATAGCAGGTTCAAGAAACAGCAGAAATAAATACAACATAAAATTGGGAACCAACGGCACAAGGAGACACTACAGGGAAACAGAAAAGGAAATTTGCAAGGGGACCAGAAGACTGCATTAAAACCTTGGTCACTCTGCCTCAAGTCAGAGACCCACCGCCTCAGAAACAGGAGGTAGAGAAAATGCTATTTTTGATCTGTTATTTTAACCTACTACTGTGCATACTTAATTGATTATTCTAGTCAATATTCTACTTTGCAAAGTCTTCAGTCTTTGGGGAGAACTCTGTGATATGAAGTTCAGGCAAGTTCATTTCAAGACTCTCTCTGATTCTAACCAAACTCCCTAGCAATTTTCTCTCTTCCCACCGTATGAAGTCAATCTCCTTCTAAACAGTAGAAACATTAGGCCTAAAGCATAGGAGAATATGTGCAACCAATACATTTTTCTTTGCACCTTTTCCAGACAGTACATCTTTGACAAAACAAAAAAATCATTATCTATCAACATCAGCTGTCCCTGCCTCTCCACATCAGAGATTAGGATGGGATTTGGGGGCACAGTTTTGGAGATTTAGATCACTTTAGAATGTGAAACACATGATCCTCTCGCTATCAAGTTTGTGAGCCTACAAGCTGGACACAAATCTTACAGCTAATGGTAAAGCTTTATATGCTTGATAAGTAGCCAGTGTGTAATTAACTGAAGGTCTATCCTCTGTTACGGAATAATCAAATATTTTTTCAAGCTGAAAAATGTTATTAAACAATTATTTAAGGAAGTAAAATTTGACATCATCAGTTAGATTGTGATTTATATGCACAGACAGTTATAGAATCATAGAATCATTAAGATTGGAAAGGACTGCTAGAGATCATCTAGTCCAGCCCCCCTGCACATGCAGGGTCACCTACAGCATGTTGATTATTTGCATCAACGCATAAGTCAGACACTAAATATTCGCTGTTTCCTGGAAGTCCACTATTCTATCTAGCAGTGTTCAGTAGTGGGCAACAGATCTTGAATAAAAGCTGTGATTTCACAGAAGGATTCAGGAGTTCCCAGTACCTCAGAATCACAAAAGCAGTGTAAAACAAGCTTGTTGAAATGTTTGTACTTCTAAAATTACATTGTTACCTCCTCAACATACAGAACAACACATCTTGTGTTACCTCCCATCCTTCAACATGTGACTGCCATTCTTCTAAAAACTCCAATTTTTCCATTTGTCTCTTAGCCTCATTTATGTTGGAGCAGACAGCTTTCATGGCTTGGAGGGCTTCCATTAATGCTGCATAGTCACTGTGCTTCCTTGGAGTCCGCTTCAGTAACTCCTGTTTAGACACAAATTTTATATATATATATAGATATAGATATAGATATAGATATATATATCTATATGTCCTTGATCTCTAAGCATGCATTGCAGGAGACTTAAGTTGATTGGGATAAAACACCTGAGAGTAAACAGACTTCCTTTTATTAGGTGGAAAAGCAGTACAGCATTGCATTCTAGTAAGATATTAAAACTCAAAGAAGTAAGTCATAATAAAAATAAATGCTATTTAGGACAAAAAAAAACAGTTAGGATTGCAGCTACTTTCCTCCTCTCCACCAAAAAAGTTTCTTGATATTGAGCTCTGACTGTTTTTATAATTCATGGGATTCAACTGTTCAACAAAGCCCACTCCATTTACAAATACTTATTTATCGATGTCAAAATTAAGACCTGCCTTTCCAGTTCAGGTGACTCACTGCTTTATTGTCCCTGGTAATGGCAGTCACTCTCAAAAGAAAAGGTGGGGAGGGAGTTGCCAGTATCCATTAGGATACATATAAAGTCCCCCTCAATTTCCCAACTCAAACTGCCAATTACTCATTTACACATTTGCAGCTGGACAGATTAAGGACAAGCTTCAGTGTATATCCTAAATGCAGCCTGGATATACATCCTCTCTGGAGCCATAGCTAAAAGCCTTACTTCTGCCGCCACACCTTGTATTTGAATTTGTTTTAGCTACCACTCATTTCAATGCATCCCTACTGTAACTCATTAGTCAGCTTCCTCTGTTTTGTTTGTAGATACTTTATTCAACAAATAGAATAAAACTAATTTGTAAGTAGGCCAAGGGAACTGTAAAACAGACCTGTGGGATGACTCAAACCTCAATGCAATTACTATATTCCTTTTTCAAAAAAACTCTTTAACATGTTTATTTTAATTTTGTATTTCAGTTCAATGAAATGCAGATGCCTCATAGCTGGCAATGTTTCACATTTAAACTTACATATATATTATAAAAATAATTGTTCAGTAATCAGGTTTCAAGTAACTTTTAAAGCAGAACCTCTTCTTGCCTTTTCCTCAACCCTTTAGTCAACAACAACATTAAATTCATATCTGTATATGTTTGTTTTAAATATATACTTTTCTAAGATTCCCTATAATTTCCTAAGATAAGAAAATTTTAGTAATTCAGAGGCTTGAACATCTAATGTTTACAGCTTATTTAATGTTATTAAATTTTAAGCCACAATAAGACAGGAAAGCATAAACACACAAAAACAAAGCTGCAGAGAACCACATACTGCATCTGGGTGTTACTCCCAAATGCTTCTTATGTATCATTTTTGTAAATTTTCTCCACTTACAGTTTGCTATGTTAACTTAGACTCAGCAAAGACTTATGCTGGTAACAACTCTGCCATCTAAAGCATTTAAGCAGGCACATGGCCAAATCCAAATTACATCAGTTTCATTAAACTCACTTCAGTGTCTGGCTACCTTTCCAAAAATGAAGAGGAAACATTACTACTAGATTTAGAAAGGAGCTGATAATTTTCACCCAGCCAAACTCTTCAGTCTTTTTAATACTGATGACAGGAGACTTGCCATTGGCTTTAATAAGAGCAAGCCTAGGTCCGATATCTAATAAAGAGATTATTCACTGCGTAAAGAAATTGTTCTTGCAGTTTTGAAATACGCTTAGCAACCAGTTTTATATAGCGAGTATAAAGTCTTAGATAACAAAGCCGTTGTACCTTCAAAAGAAGGGGATACTTGCATATTCTCTGTATTGGCGTTACAAGATACCCCTCCAATGGCACATCAGTGTTCTTCCGTCCTCCAAGCAGCATGCAGTTCTACAGGGCAAACCATTTCAAAAATTACTACAAAATTCTAAGAAAATTACACTTTCTGAAGTCATGAGTTCTCTATGAATTGGGAGAGCTATGCATTACTTTTCGTTAATCTCTAGTAGACAGAAAGGCAGAAAGCTCTATGAAAGTAATTGCAAATAAAAATTATCAGAAATAAAAGCAAGGACATATCCATATAGAAGGATTGGCGAACCAATACAGAAATTACAGATGCATCTATTATATATATTATAAGGTAGGCTTGCAAAACTGCCACGAGAACAGGCTTGAACATACACACACAGACACACACACCACAGGGAAGCTGCAATGCAGTTAAAAAATGCAGGCATTTTCTTCCCCAGGGCTACCTTATTCATCCAGGCAGATTAAGAGACTATAAAAGACAATAAAGAAAATTTGAAAATATACTTTCATATTTCAGAAAAAAAAAATAAAAAGAACTCAGGGTGATCATTGCAGAGGCTGCTGGTTCCAAAGCTTCACTAGAGATAGTAGGTAGCACCAAAGATAGCTTGACAGGTTTGAACATTGCCATCCTAACACACACAAAGTCATTTGTCCATATATTTCCATATTAAAAAGGGATGTGCATTGAATAAAATATCTTGGTCATCCACTAAAGAGTATATGAGTTTTGACAATATAACCACTCACAGAAGCTGGGAATATATGCAATATCTGGTGAAAATATCCACAAAACAAAACCAAGCACTCACAAAAAAGAAAAACACACACACAAAAAAACAAAAACAGCTGAGAGAGAGAAAAGAATTTGAGCTACTTGAGATAATCAGTTATACCAGAAGCATCACAGCAAATATTTGGAAATTCTGGAATTGAAGTGTAAGTACATACAGGTCTATAGTAAAGATGGAAATTATTTTATGGAGCGATGAGAAGCAAATGGGAGGCCATGATATGAGATGACCTAAAGCTTCAAGATGTCTACACTGAGAACAGTAAACAAAAGCAGATTAACACAGCAGACAGCGTGTTGGCACAGGCCACAAATCAGGACACAGACACATGATGGATGGAGGAGGAGCAACACAACTAGGCAGCTGTGCCCCTTATACATAATTCACAACACACACACACGATAACCAGGGCTACTATGGGGACCTCTGGGCCAAGCCATAAATCTGGGCTTTGCATTTCTGATTAATCAGCTCCTGACTTACACTACTTCAGGTCCTTCATCCTAAAGGATCTCACTTTAACAATCAGACACAAAAAGGTTTATTGACAGGGACTGGCCGATAAAATAATGGCAAGGTAAACTATAGGTTTATGCGTAGGATTTTTAAGGCCTGGCTTCAACCCCTTACTATTCATAGATAATCACAGCTCTCGAATGAACTGTTCTGTCTACGAAGCTTCAATTTTACTTTCAAGTTGAACAGTCTGATCTGTTCTCTAGGTTGGACTGCTGCAGCGCATCTGTCAGACATGTCCTGAATCTGTTAAGGATCCAAGACAGATGTGGAACCCCTCTGCATGCGTCCAGGAGGGTACGCCATGAACTGCTGTAACTGTACACACCTCCCACAAAATAAGGTCTTTTCAGCCTTTCTCGGGAATATTTTGCTTTTTTTTTTTTTTATCTCTGTAAACAGCATTCCTCCCTTCATACTAAATCTGGCCCTGCTGTTGGTGCATTGCTGATAGCGTCTTTTCCTTAAGTCCACTCTTAGGTCCAAAATACTTCAATCGTGCTTGAGTTGAGCATTCTCATATTGAATATTTGAGAGCACTTTCTCAGACATTTAAGTTCCAGTACAATATGCCATACATTTCAAAACTGTCTTTGTTACAGGATGCCACAAAGGGAAAGACAAAAACCAATCTCTAGATTTTTTAAAAGATTTTAAACTTTTAGCAACTAAAGTTAACTACTGAGAAGTCCATATTGAGAAACCGTTTTTGTTGTGGAAAAATCATGAGGACTGTCATACTTCTTAGTAAGCTTGTAAAATGAAAGACCAACTGTGTAGTTGGTTCGTTAACCTCAGATTAAGCCAGCATCTAAGTAAGACCAGGATGCCTCTAGCAAAACATTTTCTTCCATTTGGCACAGACAGAACTACAGTATCAGAATACGGGTGTCCTCTCAGAAGTTCTGACCAGAAAAGAAAGGACAGTCTATCCCTACCGTTTCCCTACCCTTCCTCATTCATCTTATCCATCTTCTATCTTATTCTTTTCTTTTTTTTTCTCTACAGTCACTGTTGGATTTACACCCTCGTCTCTGGACAAGCAAGATCAAGACACACGGTTATGCTTTTTTACACACATATCCAGACTGTGGTGAAAATGGAATGTACTTAGCCCCTTCTACTAGCAATATCACCCCAAAGTGAAACTGCCCTCTAAGCACTTGCAGGCAAGCTCGTAGTTCTTACATAACAGAGTGAAAAATGTTAACAGTTCACTGTGCAGTCAAATAATACTCAGTTAGAATACCAATTTAAAACATATTTACCAAAAGAAAAGTCCGCACTGTTCTTATTTTGTTAAGGTCAAGCAGAACTTTCTGTGCCTTCTCATGGTTACTGCAGTATTCATCATAGATACGGAATTTCTCTTTCTGCAGAAACAAAGAAATACCTTGTTCTTGTCATTTTGATTTTTTTTTAATAAACGCCAGATGGAATGCACACTTTTGAAGGTTGAATAGCTAATAGAGTCTTCATTTTGGAAGGTCAGCTCCTCTCTCTATGTTTATTATTTTGTTTTTTTTTTCTTTTTTTTTGTACTTCTTATTTTTGCTTTTAATTTGAATTGTAAAGTTGCTGGAAATACTACTTGAGCATTTGCTGAAGATTTGGAGCCTGGACTATCACAAAAACACAGGATGAAAAAAATACAAAGGAAAAAGAAAACACAACTCGCCCCATATTTGCAGACATCATTATCTGTTATGCATGCACACATGCATGTTTCCAAATGTGATCCATATTTCTGCAGAGTCAAAAAATTGTCAGTCCAATTCTGCAATTTTTTTTGCACTAAATCTTAATAATTTGCTCCTCTACAATGCATAAAGACAGACTTAGCAAACAAATGATACGCTAAGCACACAGAAAAATGAAACCTAGACTTCTTAGGCTCCTGGTGAAAAACAAACTACTTGGTTCTCATTTTGCAGAGGTTTGGAAACAGGAAAACTAATGCTGCTAGAAAATAAGTGCTAGAGGACATACACACATACCGGAGGCATAAGTAGTAAAATCTTCACAGGCCAGAATTGCAGAGGCATTTTACCCAACCAACATAATTCATTGCTAAATATTGTACACATTTTTTTTTGTGTAGAATCAAATCCATTACTATTGCCCCTGCCTAAAACTCATCCTTTCCTAGTTCTACCAGCTCACGTACTGGCACCAGAAAGCTTCCCACAGCTTTGGCTGACATGCGCTTCCAGAGCATGTTATCCAGCAGGAAGGTTCACTCAAACCAGCTCTGGTGAAAGACACAACCCTTGGCCCCCGCGGGGGCCGCAGCCCCGTCCATCCCAAGGCCACACTCCTGTAGGACTCTGCATTGCTCTACCTGCCCTCGCTTTTTTTTTTTTTTTTTTTTTTTCTGGCAATAACAGTAAACAAGAAATGACCTTAAAGTTACTCTAAATTACGCAATCAAGTCATAATTTGTCCTCATGACTTTGCACACTCACCACCAGGTCAGTGATTAACAAAAACAAGCAGAAAGGAGAAAACAAGTAAAATATAAGGCTGTAATAAAAAACAGCATACATAATGAAGAAAGCAAGTTCCCACTTCATGCTGTGCATTAGGTTCTGGTTGCAAGCATTCCTCCACGAGAGACAGGAAATTTCTGTGAACTGCAAGGATATCTTCGATGTTTGAAAACAACATCTGAAAAAGAATAAAGCATACATAAATAAAACAATAGGTATAAGAGAAAAGACATATGCAATTAGAAAACTCACCTTAACTGTCTCCTCTGTGACATTTTTATCCACTTTGGCTGTTGCACACTGGATCATTCGGTGAAGGAAAGCCTGCATGAGACACGAAAAACAAGGAAATCATTATTTCAGAAAGATTAGAACTTTTGGCATTTTGTGCTTGTAATTTACTTCCCAGCTTTCTTACATGTTCGTTTTGGAAGTATGTTAGAATATGATTCTGAATCTCAAACAAATATTTATACAGCATTTAGTGACTCTGTTATTGTAACATTATATCAAATCCTATGTAAACACAGTGGAAAGATCTAAACAGTGCAACATTAATGAAACTGAAAAATTGCACATTCTCTGCAGACAATTTCAATTACAATCAGGTAGCAGCAAATTGAGTCTTTTTCAAAATCTCTCTCTAGGACTTTTCAAATTTACTACAAGAAAAGCAGAAATAAGCCCCTAATTTCTAAATCAAAACTACACTTGAGAGACTATTAAGAGTGTTAAGATTTTTTTATGAAAACATTCAGTCTCCATCCTCCAAAATCTCATCTTTGGAGATGATATCAGAAGTTAGTAATACCATTAATGAATACCAAACCACTATTTTTTATATTTCACTTTCAAAAAATGGAAATAACAACAAGAAGATATATATAGTAAAAGTTATTTTCAAATAAAATAAACCACATTTCAAGTAACAAGGCTATCATAAATTTTCATTAATTAATTCCTTTGCAAATAAGGTATATTCTTCAAATATCTACATCCTGGAAACTAAAGTCTTACATCACTAGTTCTTAACATGGACGTGCATAATTTTTAGCCATCAAAAACTGGCACCACAGTTGCACAAGTGTCATTTCTTTCATAACCATCTAGCTTCGAGTCACTGTGTATTGTATACAGTACACAAACTCATCTAAATTCTGGTGTGGTGCAAATTCCATAAAAGAGGCAATAAATAACCCCTGTTTGGAAGGATAGCACTCACAGTATCCCTTTTTTCTCTCTACTGGGACTTAAACACTTTCATTCCCAAGCAGTGTTCCTCTGACTGAAAAGGACTACGTAACTAGGAACATTTTTTGTGTGTATGTGATTGAAGAGACAAATCCAGTTATATAAGAAATAAACCGAATTAGGTTTGGAAAATTACCATCATGCTTAAAGGTTTCACATAATTTTCTGCAGTTTTTAAAAAAAACTATTTTTCCTAACTATTCATGCTTTCTTAATATTTTATTGATGTTAAACAAATCCATTCATTCTTTATAACAGTTAATTGAAGGTGGCCCTTTATTTCCGTATCCACTATGAAGATCTACACTGGGCAAAAGTATGTTTGTGTGTGGATCAGCTCCACACTGCCCAGACAATCCCATGTATAGTTAACATCTATTTAGCTTTATGATTCTCTATTCTTTTTGAGTGTTTTCACTAAATCAGCTGACAACATTAAATATATTTTCAAAATGAAAGTTAGAGGGGAAAAGCCAGAGTACAATTACCTCTGAAATTATTTTTATTTCTATAATCTCTCTCTGTTCATGTTATTTCCCCATAGAACAAACACACTGCTCATCAGCATTTATGTTTTCCCAGAATATCACCCTGCAATGTTGAAGGGAGGTGAGCATTCAGCTGGCTGAACGCAAAACAGAAACTTATCTGAGAGCTGAGGCATTAGTTGTTCTTGACTGATTACTAGCCAAGGGTCAGACGGTCAAAGAGTATATATCAAATGCAACAAGCAGATTGCCATTCATTGTCCCAGAGCTCTCATCTGCAGAGGTTATCAGAAACAGAACTCAATAAAATCCAGCCTTCCACAAAACCCAGACTCTAGTTAAGGTAAGAAGGCTTAAGATGATTTTAGCCCCTTCCAGCAACCCAACCCCAGCTCATACATCATGCTGCTGCGGTCACACAACAGGGTTAACCTTGGTGTTGCTGAGGGTGTTGAAGGGGTGGACACCATGGCTGTCATTAATAGCTCCACCATCACGTGGCACTGGCAGCACAGCGGTAGCGTAGCCATCACCCTTACTGAGGAAACACCAGAAGGGCCCTTATTTAGCAGAGCATTTTCCTCAGTGCACTGAAAATGAACTCAGCAGGTATTTCATGCCATGTTGAAATGTAAGTCTAGGTCAGACACCGACCTAAACCTATCTCCTAAACAAGAGATAGTCGAGTCAGTAATTGCTTTTGTCACAGTGTTAGATAACCTTAATCCAACACTATTACTATGGAAAATAAACATCTCATCACGTGTTTTCACCTGACGCACCTGATGAATAAACATGTTTGAAGGTACTATAGGTGTAAAGGATGGATAACTATTCAAAAGACTGTAGAATATCAACTGAGGACAACCAAGAACAGTTCTGGAAAACCAGTGAGCAAAGACAATGCAAGCCTTTTGTGGCTTAAGGAGGAACGTCACTGGAGACATGAAAAGCAACAAGGATGCCCAGAAAATATTGACAGCTGCAAAGCTAACAGGAAAAAAAATGTTTATAAAAGCTTTTCAAGATACACTACACAGACCATTATTAATTGGGGTGTGGGGAGGAAGGAGCTGCAAAAAAAGTAAATGAAAGTTACAGATCTCAGAGAATTTATGAATTACTATAGACCTGGACACAAAAGAAGTCAGAAACTTCTGTGAAATTACACTAACTGGTTTCTACAGGTTTTATCACAAGTCGAAGTCTGCTGCTCAAAGATCAGGCTCATTAGAGAGCTCAGACTGTATGAAGGAGCAAAGCATTACAAATTGCAACGACACAGCTAACTAGCTCCTAGACGGAGCAAACAACTGTAACAAACAGTTTGCATACAGGATTCCCATGCTTATTAAAAAAAAAAAATCAACTCAGGCTTACTGACATTTCATATATCATGCACCCATGTCAGCAAATCATTAGTAATCTTTGTCACCTGGAGAATACCACAAGCCTTCTGAAGATTCATCAGCATTAGCACAGTTCTTAGTATGGCATCAAGTGCCTGGAGAGTAATCTTTGTGCATTCCAGGATCTCAGAAGAAGTCATCTAGACAATGACCCTCAGCTTCTTTAAAAATTTCCAAGATGATCCCAGAGTTTCTCTTAAATTACCTTCAATCCCTAGTTTCCTCAAAGAACAGTAGAGCAGAGTATTTTAAACATACAAATGTTCTTTTAGGTTTTCATCCTGTATTAATAGCACTCTGTTTAAATTGCTAAAGTGTATGGACTCATCATTGCAGCACTGCAAACAGACTACCCCAATTGCTCTCTCTTCCATCTCTCTGATTTCCTGAAGAAATTGTTGAAAGAGGTTTCCCCATGAAACATCCCAGAGGTATTACTTTGCTGAGTATCAGGAGGAGAATTCTAAGTTGTAAAAGACTAGTCCAAGAGTAAAGACAAAGGGGTGCAAGTTTGTTATTGAAAATGCTAATCTAAAGAATCAAAAATAATTACCCCAACTCAAGTGTTTTCATCATCCTGACTAAACACTACTCACTTTGGCTACCTGTTGAGCTGCTGCCATTTTTGAGACTGTTTGTTACTAAGACAATATGCACTGTATTCCTGTTATGTGGATTTAATTTCTGGTCTTATCAAAATCAAACTACATCTTTTTTGGCTCTGTACATTGTTGAAAAAAGAAAAGCGCCACTACAGTTACTGCAAGAAGTTACCGGTAGCACAAATGACCTTTCTTACATCTGGAATGAAATCAAACAAGACAAAGTCTGTCTAAGAAGATACTCAGGTGTTTTCACCCTTTCCAAGAATAAGAAACAATGCTCTAAAATTATGTCAAGAGTACCTGGACCATAGAATACATAACTATTTTGCTAAAAGCAGGTTGCCTTCATGGCCCAATAAAAAAATATTAATTTCCTCATAAAAGAATTAAAGTCACTTAATTTTTCTCCTAGTCTTTTTTAAGACTGTAACAACACTAGGATTTATGTTTGTCTTAAAAAACAAGACAGGCTGCTGATATTTTGAATGTTAAAATATGGGCAAAATCTATTTTTCCACACTTTCAGAGATGAAACCCTGAAAAAAAAAAAAACACATGGAAAATGTTCAAGAATTACAATTTATATAAATGTCTATGCTAACAAGCTTCTTATCACAAGAAATACAGAGATAAAGTACCTATATATTTTCTATTTATACTCTTCATGCCTCTACAGAGGCTGTGTGGAAGAAAATACTTGCACTTTCCACAATATTCAAAGTGATACTAGCAACAGCATGGGGAAATACTTAGGAAAAGCTCAAGATAATAGCAGGCTGGCTAAGCACATTATCTTACTACGGCCAATTCACTTCACAAACATCAAGTCAGTATCTTGCCCATCCATCTGAACTTTGCACAGCGGAATAGATGCGTTTCAGATTGCAGGTCCTAAGGGAATACCACAGTGGTTTGATTGAAGCACTTGCACTGGATTTTGCCACAGAAAAACAATTCCAATAGAGATGACTCCAGCAGCAATAGCAGCTGCAGGGAAGCATTGTGTGCGATTCCCCTCCTCTTCCCAATAACCTGTGCCAGGAGCAGCAGCAAGAGCTAATCAGGCTGGTTTCCGAGACTGAACAAAAAGACTCTTCTTCTTTCTCCAGCCAGGCACCAGCTGAGGCACCACCTGTTTCTCCTGACTTGCCCACAGCTCTGATGAATTGCAAGCAGTGCACAGGATGGCGGCCAAGCTCAGATGTGCTGCTCCTCCCTGCTCTACCTAGAGCCATATTCAAAGCTGACTTCAGAACCTGCTCTCTATAAAGACACGGGAATATACCTATAGAGACGCATCTGCAATACTTTTCATTCCAGTGCTAGTTTCCTTTCCATCCACTGCATTCTCAATTTGAATTCCTCTCCTTCCTTTCAGCTCCACGTTAGATGTAGCCAAAGACTGAGAGTCCATGCTGAGTTCCTCTCAGCCAGGATGGAAGTCTGGACAGATGGTCTCCACCTCCTTCCTTGTCCTTCCCTGTCCATTGTGTAAAAGATTTAGTACCACCGTTGCCTCACGGAAATCAGAAAACATCTGTTCTCTTTTCTTGTCAGATGTCAAGAAATACTGTCTTACCCATATCTAGTATCTTAACTTTTAGAAATTGTTTTTCTAAGTTATAGGCATTTTCTTAAATACAGGCTTTATTGAAAAATAATGGTGGAAATAGTCCCATACCTAAGTGAACTCTCAAATCAGAGGCAGGCTGTAATTACATGTATTACTGCATGTAACACATGCAGTAATAAGTTGAAGACATGCAAAAATCTGCTAGAATATATGTTTTTCTTGATAAAATTATATCTTAAGTAGCATTTTTAGAGAAAAAAACGCATATATTGGTCTAAAGGGATGAACATCTCATACCTTAAACATCTCTTACAAGGAAAGGCTAAGACAGGGGGCCTGCTCAGCCTGGAGACAAACGAGGCGAGCAGGAATCTTGTCAGTGTGCACAAATATCTGAAGGGAAGGTGTAAAGAGGATGAAGCCAGACTATTCACAGTGCTAGTCAGTGAATACAGGCAATGGCCACAAACTGAAACACAGGAAGGTCCATCTGAATATAAGAAAAAAATATACTATGAGGGTTATGGAGCCCTGGAACAGGCTGCCCAGAGAGGCTCCTTGTGGAGTCTCCTTCTCTGGAGATCTTCAAACCCGCCTGGATGCCGCCCTGTGCCACGTGCTCTGGGTGTCCCTGCTGGAGCAGGGGGTTGGACTAGATGATCTCTAGAGGTCCCTTCCAACCTCAGCCGTTCTGCGATTCCATGATGAGCCGCAGGCAGTCTGTTTAGTATTTTTCAGTATTTATGCAACATTGGTGAATTATGGTAGTTAGGCCTTTTTTAATAGCACGGAAAATGCAAACAAGCTACATTCCAGTCTCAGCATCATCAAAGGACATTTTTGGAAGGGTAAGGGGAAAAGATGGATTTACTGGTGCCAAGAGAAATTCGGAATACATTGCAACATATAAACGCACCAAACAAACAACCATATGAATGAAGAATTCACAATTTAGCCCTGTAATTCAAATAGAAGCTTACGAAACGGTACAAAGGACACAGTTATGGAGTTTGCTCTCTATTAAAAAAAAAGAGATTAAATAAAGAAAAACACATTTTCAGCATATTTTTCTGAAGAAGTAGGAATAAGATAAATCTTCACTGTATTTTGACATTTTGTCAAATAAGAAAAAGTTATTTTGGACTGAAAAATATTCACACTTATATGGAATTCCCTCTGGTAATATAACATACGATCCTATTGCTGTCTCTTACCAACAGAATAATATTCTTTGGCTCACATAACTGATCTCATATTACTCAAATGGGAATAGTAAGAAATATCTATAAGTTTACCTCTCATAAAAGCAGTTTCCTGGATTTACAGAACACTAGATCCTTAACTAGTAAATCTATCTCAGTGAATTCATCTGTGTTCCCTACCACCAAATCAAACCAAAAAGCTAGGACTTCTCAAAGATATTTTAAGTCTGAAAACAACAAACTGCATTTTAAATTGCAATCAAAATTAAGAAAAAAAAAACACACAAGTCTCGTTTTTATAGGTTTGGAATTTTTATCTAATTTTGCAATGACTTTTAAAATTTTTCTTTAGTAAGAATCATTTCAGAAACATTTTGCAAATTTAAATTAAGATATATATGTTTTAAATTCTATGCAAAACATTTTTTTAATCTTAAGGCAACTCATGAGTTTCAAATGGTCATGAGAAAAATCCATTTATCTGAAACACCCCCTTTGCAAGAATGTTCTCATTTGATTTCTGATCCATTTAATATGTAATAGTTAGAAATCTCAAAAGCGCTAAAGAAAAAGAAAGCCTGTTCTGATAATTTTTCTTCATTTTTCTGAAGTTCATAGGCATGAACATAGTTTTAGTGTCTTCTGTATCAAAAATAACCATCAGAATAAGGACAGTTATAATCTTCATCACCATGTAGGAGAAAGAAACTTGGTATCACACATCTTCACTTTTTGGAATTGAGTTGTAAAGCTTAATCCCGACATCATCTGAATTAGCAGAAAAGCTGATTCAGCACAAACAAAAAGGAACTAGCAAGTTCTTTTTTCTTACAGCAAACAGCTAATAAAAAGCAAACAACTGTACCTACAAAATGAGAAAGCCTGAAATCACTGACAGGTCATTAAAAGCCCACTGTATCCTTTTTAGATGCTCAAATTTCCGAACATAACTCTACTGTAACAATTTTTTTTCCTAATATTAGTTTGCACAGACGTTAATTTTTAGTTTGCGTTTAATGTGGGTAGATGATAATTAGAAATTAGAGTGAGAGGTAATTTTACACTTTTTGATGCACAAGTTGTATAAATAAAGTATACTTCTCAAACAATATGCAGTGCCAATTCTGGCTGCCATTTGTGTATGCACTTATGCCAAGAAAAATGTGAGGCAGGCAGCACTATGAAACAGCAGTTTTCTATCCCAATTCCAGTTTTCCACAAAACCTACAGGGAAACTTTTTAATAGGTATAAAGACTACTTTCCTGACCACTAATGAAAAGGAGGGTACCTCTCATTTAAGCTCTTCTATCCTTTTCTAACCAGTCTAACTGTCATCTTTTCTAACCAGCTCCAAACTGACACATTTATCCCTGCATAAAGCAAGCCACCTCTACTTGGGATAAGCACCTCAAATTCCTATTGCTGTCTTTTAGGTATTTGCTGTCATGGTGAAATGGTACAAAGTTCCCAGGATCACATAAAGCAATGCATCATTCGACACTATAATTATGTGCCATGTTTCATAATCACAGCAAGACTACTTTTGCAAAATTTCCTGATAATAGTAGGTGTGTATATATATGTGGAGTCTCTAAGTACATGAAACTAAGAAGCTGACAATTGCTGAAACTCAGAAAAGCCCTCCCCTATCTACCTTTAATTATTGTAAAATGTGAAATTATATACCCCACACTTGCTATATTCTGACAGTAGAATTTTGTCAAGACAATTCTTTTCTTCTCCATAGACTCAGGCAGATAAATAAAGCAGACATTGTACATGCCTGCCATGTTTATGGAATTATGGAAATTATGGAATTTTGCACTTTAATACTTTTTCTTCTTCCTTTCAGTAAGATCGTGAAGTTTTTAAAACTTCAGTGGAAAATTGCATCTGCTTGACAAGCTGGATCTGTTTATAAACAGGGCAGTAAGGAATTTCTTGCTGTATAATCAGGCTGTAGAGAATCTCATGGTCAGACAGAAAAGTACAGTCCTACTGCATACCTGTAAAAAAATCTTCAAATATTTAATATTTGTTTAAGCGTTAATAGATATACTAAGAGTTTAAGTTTAAAGAAATACTAAATATTTGAAGGCTGAACACATTTAAAGTTGTAGATATAATGTAACACCACAATACAAATATTAGCACAAAAACAAATAAAGAAATAAACAGGAAATATCTAGTCTCTAATATACAAGCTATATTAACAGCATCCTATATAGCACTTGCATCTTGCACCATTTTTGTCAGAGGATGGCAATGAAAACAAATGACAAAAATTCTGACGAAAAATAGAATTTTCTTGTGAGCAAGTAAATGAACTCCTCCCAGGGGATCACAAAAGAATGAATTCATCCATATGTGGTAATCAAAGCTGCTTAAAAGAATATTTCCTTATGTAATTATTTAAGGCAAGAAGGTTTTTAAAAAAATAGTTTTAAGATTGGAAAACACAGTTTGGTTATTAAAAGTCTGACAAATTTGGTTTATCTTCTCAGCATATGTTGCATACATTTCCTCGAGAAACAATCAAGCCTAGATAGTTTGAAGCAACTAAACCAAGCAGCTAATCTACTTTAGAAAACGTACATTTGCTGCAACAGTTGACCAAGGTTCAGATTGCTAATACGATCACAGTATTAGCTCTCAGATTTGTAGGGACAGAGCACCGACACTCCTAAACCAGGATCCCACAGGAATCTGACATTCAGTGAAAGCACAGGAATCCACTTAATAGAGTCTTACTGCAGCACTAAAGGATTAAATTATAACCAGTCTTGATTCCCCATCTAAGATATTATAATGACAAGAAGCTTAAAACTCATCTTAAAAACAGTAAGTATTTTTCCAATATTCATTTATTTATTAAAAAATAGGCATTTGAGAAATCCTTTGGTGGTACACTTTTGATTTATGTATACGTATATGTTTTGGGACTCCAGACTCATATTTTCTGAATAAATATTTAAGTGTTTAAACTGTTCCTTTTATCATCCATGGAACAAAGCATGATTAATTATAGCAATAGAAGTCACAAAATCACAGAATGTTTGAGATCGGAAGGGACCTCTAGAGATCATCTACACCAACCCCAAGAAGAGTTTGGCCCCATCCTCTTTATATTCTCCCCTCAGGTATTTGTACATATTGATCAGATTCCCTCTCAATCTTCTCTTCTTCAGGCTAAACAGGCCCAGCTCACTTAGTCTTTCCTCATAAGACAGATGTGCCAGTCCCTTAATCATATTTGTCACTCTACACTGGACCCTCTCTAGAAGTTCCACACCTGTCTTTTACTGTCTTGAAAACATTTTTTTTTTCACTTTGTACCAGGGCTAAAATATACAGAAAATCAGAAAAGGAGAAAAGTATCAGCTTCTGAAGAGTAGATGCCAATGTTAGTTGTCTTAACTCCATTCCAAAAAGAATACAATCATATCAAGGTTTAAGTTACTTTTATTGACACACAGCTTTGTTCAAACAAAAGATTTTTACTTGTCCCTACTGCCTGTCATGAACTGGCCTTGTGAATTTTCAGCTGCTTACATAGTCAGGAGCCAACTACCATGGAAATGGTGTCATTAATTTTGTTTTTTTCCTGGTTTATACTTGATTCATGAGATATATCAACTGTGAAAATGCAGAGGATATTCCATCTTTTATTCCTTTAATGACTTGATAACTATCCAAAATGATAACTTTTGAAAACTTACAAATATTTTTTAGTTTCCTGACCCTTTTTTTTCTTTATGCTGTATTCTAAACATCTGCTGAACATTAATTATATCACAAAATACTTATGTGCTAAATTCAGTTTACATCCATCACAAAGATTTCATTTCTTGAAGTGTACAAGAATCATGAAGCATGTGATTTATAAAAGGCATCCAGATTAGAGCAGCAGGAATAAAACCACGCTGTTTGAATGTGCCTATATTAGCTGGATTGGCTTACTGCCAAATAAACCAATAATTACGAGAAAAATGGGCCTGAATTATAGATGCATTTTGGATTCTGTATCATGCCCTCTAAGTGCATTCTGCATTCTCACAGAATTCCTTTCTCACTCATTCTTTTTTTTTCTCCTTCCTTATTCATGCACAGCCCCTCTTGATTTGCAGGTCTTAGGCAGATCTGTGATCTGTCTTGAGCTTTGAAGAGTTCCCAGAATAAGTGCACCATTTCACCAAAGTTTCTGTGAAGCATGTATTTTTCAGGAATACATACAAGTGGCATGACTTGTTTCATTCTTTTCATTAATTTGTATAAAGGTACAGAAGACAAAAATCTGATCACAGTTCCATTCTAGTTATTGCCTTGGTGAGATTTGTTGTTTGAATGTTAGGACCTTATGCACATGGAGGTCATAATTAGCTTTTTTCTATAGTGTAGCATCAATCTTTAGGATATAATTGGAAGCTTTAAAACATCCTTCATTTAAAGCAGAAAGGATTGGGGGATTTCTTAAATTCATTTGACATATGTAAAAAAAAATAGTACCTGAACAACTATCACTTCCAAATAATCTTCACAGGCTGCTGTGAAGCTGCTGCTTCACAGGCAGCTTTTGCTTAGCAAAGGGAAGGGGAAAGGGAAAGGGAAGAAGTAAAAGGAGAAAATTCAACTTTTCCAATGTTAAGCAAATCTCCCCTCTCCCCAGACAACCTGTACCATAACTGCAGACAAGTACAAGCAAAGCGTATTTTGGCAACTGCCATTCGTAAGTACTCAACTGGAGTTTGACAGTGCTGAATACCAAGCACTCACCAAGACATACTGTTGCTTATCAAGACACTTCATTGATCACACAAATAAACTAAAGCTTACAGAGTCTTCCCACGTAAGGTCACACAAGGATACAGGACACTTTTTTATACTTTATTTGCTTCATGAAATGCTTGTGAACCAATGACTGAGATGGAAACCAAAAGTATCATCTATCTCTGACGAAATAAAAATGTTTTTCTAAATCATTCCAAACACAAAACAGCCAGACAGCAGACTTCTAGGAACAACACAGGGCAACAATGGTGTTGGTGGGATTGGGAAATCAAAAACCAGAAATAAATATTGTTTCCTAGCATTTTCAGTAGTTTAGAATACTGCATTCCTTACCCTGGGTGAGGAAATGACGCCACTGCAAGTTTTCCTCATGTCCATAATAGCTCATGGATTGCTTTACCTGGCTCTAAAGGCATGAACTCGCAGGTCGCTAGCCATGTCCAAGCCTAGCAGCTGTGCAAAAAAAAAGCCACTGCAGACGTATATATCTGTCATTCATCATTTCTTGATTAGTGAGAGCTACTGCTGCTACACCACAAAGCCCAGGCTACTCCCTCCCAGGACCAGAACACAGCTCATATCACACAGCATGTGACACAGTGCTACATGAACATACTGGCAGAGAGATTTTCAAAATACGGGCAAAAGAGTTTTAGTAGCAGTATCACAGATAGATACAGCTCTGGAGGAGAGCAGAAAGTAAGACCAAGCGTGACAGACTCCAGGTCTGCACATACTCCTCTCAGAAACCTCCTCACCTTTCCTTGTCCTCTGAAACCCATTTCCAGAAAGCACCAGCACCAGGGAGGCAGGGTATTCACTGCCAATGCCAATACGCAGTATTTGCAATTCTACTTCTTCTCGGAAGAAAGGTTCACTTTAAAATCAGGGAGCACAAACAGAAGAAAAATACAGTAATACATAAGTGAAGCAGCCACTATGCAACACAGGCGGAAATCCTGTCAGGAGGAAGCTACAAGAAAAGGAGATCTTTTCATCTTTCAGGCATAATCTTATTTTCTCAAAACTGCTTGTTAAAAAGGAACTAATTGATAGACTTTAATTTTTGCAGTTGCATGTGGCAGAAACTGGAGTAACTATTAATGTAAGGTTATCAAATCCACAGATCTGGAAATTTTCCATCAGCTTTTTTTTTTTCTTTGCTTTTTTTAAGAGTTGAAGTTTCACTTTAAAATATTTTTCTAGCCTCTTCTGCTGTGAAGACTGCAGTGCAATGATTTATAGAATAGACGTTATCTCTGTAAACAAACAAAAACATAATTCCCAAAAGATTTGACCTTCACCTTTCATCTTAAAATAGTACGGCCAATTACCTAGCAACAGCAGCCCACATCCTTAAAATATTTATAGCATGAATTACGGCATGAAGGGCTGGTCAAGTTTGCTAGAGACCTAAACTAGCTGAAGAATACACAGCTACAACACAAACAATTATATTTGTCAAAGCAGAAATCCCAGCAGCAAACTAAATGGTAATACTGTAGTGTTTACCACTGAATTTGTTTTTCTAGTTTAAAAATACAGCTCCCAAGTGCATGAACATAGGTGAGTATCTAACTCGAGCAGCACACTACAAGCTTCCGGAAAGTTTATCATCCTGTTTGCTGACTGTAGTTTGGTTTACTGGGTTTTGATTCCATGTTCCTGTTCTTTCTGCTCACATCCTCCAAACAAGGCAAGCACTGAAGTTCCTGCTGAACAGACTTACACAGCCTCCTACTTTTAGACCAACGAGGTTGCACAGGACATTTTTAGGACAGCAGGATCTCCACATCCTCCCTCAAGCCGAAGTTAAAAAGCAAAACTGGGATTCATTTGTCTAGATGAGGGCAAAGGAAAAAAAAAGCACCTATATGTAAAATATCTTAAATGTAGCCAATGTTCACTGATCACATACATTGCAAAAATCTAGGTAACAGAGCGCTCATCATTTCCTTTGGTATTTAAAGAGAAAACCACCACAGGTTCAACAAATAAAGATATTCAAAGTTTAGATGGATATTCCATTATGATTTAATCCTTCTTTTAACCTTTTTAATGGAATGTCCTTTCCATTTACACGGTACTTCTCCAGATTTACACATCAACAGATCAATAAATCATGAGCAGAAGAAAATCCCAAATCCAGAATATAGCTTCAGCCCTAGTACTGCCATTATCATTTTAATTCCTTCTGCCATATGTGCAAGGACATCTCTTTGATGATCAACATAAGATGCTACTCACTAGAAGTCAAAGATTTTCCTGCCTTTAAAATGTTTTTCTGCTATTCTGTTCTAAGTATAGAAAAATTTGATTAAGTTTATCACACAAGGGGAAAGGAATATTTTTAATCCCTGTCACAGATGCTGTAAGCCCTCTCTCAGTGATCAACACAAAAGCAATAACTTTTAAAGTGTTAACAGGCATCACACAAAACTGAACTCCCCTAAGACAGGAAAACCACCTGAACACCATGAGTTCACATGTTGCAATGAGAAAACTCGGAAAGTCATATCATATTAGGGAACATTTCCTTCTGTCCTCATAGTCTCTGTCATTTTCCGTGATGCACCATGAGCACACATCACATTTTACACTCTAAAGAAGCCTATCATCAGGACTGAGACAACTGAACAGAAATAAGATTTCAAAGCAACCCGATAACATGGTAAATATCTGCTTACTTTCCTCGCAGAAGGCTGAGCAGATAGTCATGCTTAATAGTGAAGAGAAATTTAGCATTCCTTATAAAAGTAAACTCTTGCAGAGATGCCTCCCTTTAGCTTAAAGGATAGTCCTGCATGGCTGCAGTGCACAGAGCTGTCATGTAAGACAGTGGAAATTTCCAGATCTATTATAATGTCTTCCTGAGAGTTGAAACGAGTTCACAGACACAAAATTCCTCCTGGAAGCGTCACAGGGCTTGTCTCATTTTCTGAAGGGATGGGTGACATCCAGATATTGTTTTTCAACCATCCTTCTAGTCGGTAAGAGCGCTTCTCTCTTGTTGCCATCCAAAAAAACAGAGCAAAGGAAAAGAGCTGAATTTCCTGTCTTCTCTGAAAAACCCGAGTTCACCTACGGAACAAAGGCGGGCGGAGGCCCCCACAGAGCCGCGTCCTTCTGGGACTGCGGCATCTGTTCGGAAACAGGCAACACTTCGGGTTTGCTGACTTAGAGCACTGCCAGAGAGCCTCTTGGGCAGATCAAGGAGGAAGGCTCCACGTGCAGAAAGCAATGGGCGAAACTGAAGCTGAATCCACCGTAAAGGCGGAGCAGCTCTTGGCTGAGCTCCCTTCAGCAACTTGCATTGCAAGGCAAATACACAACGGATTTAATGGGCAAGGCCATTTTCCTGTCCATGGCATCTTAGCTAGTAGGTTGCGTTGAACATTTTCAGCCAGAAAGGAGGCTAAGACATAAGCCTTTTGTCAGGGACTTCAACAGACATAAGAATTCTAGCAGAGAGAGAGATTTGAGGGAGAAGCCCAGAGATGGCACATGTGCCACCATGCACAGGGTGTATGCAGACAGGTGACAGTGATGAGTATTGACTACTTATGGTCAAACAAAACTGTTTCTTTCTTTCTGAAAATACCCAACTCCTCCCTGTGCAATACTCCATGCTTTCATTTGCTCTTCCGGACTGGGACAGTGATTTGGAAAGAGCTCAGAAACAGTCTCCCATGCATTAAGTTTTGAGAATTCTCCTCACTCTGTGCAACACACAAACCCTTCCCAATCAATCTGTCTGCATGGGCTTCCAAAATAGTTTAGCAGGAGGGAGGGTACAGAAGCCGAAGCTGGTGTATGGGACATTAGGATCTTACCTAATGTCTTACCTAATCTTCTGTTATATGCTCTCGAATACCCGAATTTGTAATGCAGTTGAAAAACCTTCCGTTTGCCAAACACCTTACACGGAGGCTAGGCATTATATAGATTATAAGAAGTCTCTCACATGATCAGGTTTTCCAGCTGCAACCACTCAAGGTATGATGAAAATGAATGTGCAGTTGAGGGAAAACTCTGCTCTGAGTTCTTATTGTATATTCGGTGGTGTTGCAGACACTGCAGATCCCAGGTTTGCCTTTCCTAATGGGTGACATATCCTATCTGAATGGGATCCTGTAGGACTCATGCCATGAGTGCCACACAGAAAAGTAACTGAATTTGGATATTTTCCCTAAATACATCACTTCAGCAATTTAAAGCATGCTAGCTGTATGATGTTAAATAAGCCTACTCTGAGCAAAAAGTAAAATAAAATGTCAGTGATGAATTTTGTCAGGTTATTAATTATTCCTGTGGCATTTCATCACACATGGTCAGAATGGTAATGCTTTTTTAGAATTTGATTTAGATGGCTACAGAAATTTTGCTATAACACCTTTTAATATCATTTTTTCATCATTTCATGTACTTGGCTTGGTTATACTGAGCTAGAAATGCAGGATCTATATATTTTTGCAAACTGTCTATACAGCCTTTTCAATTGGATGGACACTCTTCGCAAGTCTTACTCTTTGGACAGGAATTCTCAGTCTAAACCAAAATAAGCCAAAACATTGAAATATTCAAAATACTCAAATATTGAAAGTTTGCTCTGTTAGAAAAGGTTGCATCTAAGCTATTATCAGTAACAGGCAATTCATCTGACCGCAAAACCAGCCATTAATAGTAATGATTACATGCATTTTATATCATCTGTCTTAACATTCAAATTCTCATTTCTGTTGGGTGATTGAAGATCAGAAATATCAAAAATAAAGCTCTGGAAAACAGTGAAAAACAATGAAAATAAAAACAATGGTGGGGGGGGAAGCAATGGTAAAAAACAGTGGGATTCCTGGAAGATAACCGCAAAAAAACCAACAGTAAAACTAAATATGGGCCTAAGCCAGTAATGTATCTCTTTAATTTTGCACTGAAGTTTCTACGGTTTCATATCTTGAACTCTGACAGATTTATGGCTCCGATACTTAGTGAGTTTTATCTCGCTATCTATTTCATAGGACTGCCTGCTGAACATAGCTGATTTGTAAATGTGTGATAAGAAAATTATGAAGCAATGGGAACTTTTTTCCACAGAGTTAAATGTAGATGTTTGGCGATTAATATTTTTTGATAAAATGTATTAATTTGACTTGCAGCTACTGTACTTCATATGCTCTTCCAGTCTCAGCGGGAAAAAAAAAAGTGGCAGCATGTTCCTGTCTTTTCCTCTCCGTGACATAGGTTGTAGGAACCTACGGTTATGGCCCAGAACTTTCTAAGATCTGTGAATACAAAAGCCTGACGAGAATCTCACTCAGCTTCATTCCCAATGAAAAGCATGAGAAAACACATAATAATGCCATAATAAAAAGCTGTTGCTAGCAGGCACCGAGGAACTCCTCTCTCCAAAGGGGCATTACATGAGAGAACTCCAGTGTAAGAGGCTGGTAACTAACTACTGGCTGAGACAACGTTGAGGTCATTCTCACCCATGCCACACCAGAGCACACACAGTGCCAGGGACACAACACCAGGGAATTCACAATTGTTTCTCCTTTCACACAGTTGTCAATTATGCTTCACGTAAGCAGAGCAATTCAGATATGTCTTATCCACATGAAATCTTAGAGGAAAATACTGTATTTTTCTGTAGAAAAGCAGTCCTGAAATCACTTTAAGACTTCAGGCAACCTTCTCAGAAGAGCGCTGATAGCCCAGAGAACAGACTGAGAGCCTTTTTTGGTACACGATCCTTTTGCCATATTCTGTCACCCCAACATGCTCACACTGCTGTCCGGGCAGTGTGAATAAGGCACAACTGCCTCAAGGAGGTGTCCTGAGGTGTCCATCAAAGACAGAAAAGAGCTCTGTGTTCACAGCCTGAATGGTCCATGAGGTTCAGTGCTACACATCTAGGCACACACTATACTCAAGGCTTACCAAAGGCTTTTATTTTTTTATTTTTTATATTATTGGCAACAAGATATGCAGAAAGCACCACTTTCTCTGTATTTGCAGAATAGTGATTGCGTGACTGCAGCACTTTCATCCAGTTGTATGGAAATAGTTCACCTACTGCACACTGAGCTTCCACAACACACTTGCAACACTAAGGAGCTCCTTCCCCACATCGTAACTGCAGAAACTAAAGGGAAAGTAGGGAAGGCACTAAAGCACATCCTGTGACAAAGCCCAACTTATACATATATAAAAACAGTTGGTATTCTTTGCAAAGAAAAGTGAGTTCTGGAAATATGTATTTATTAAGGACTTATTTCCACAAAGGCTAATTAAAATTGAGGGGAATGAAGCCACATAATTTATTAAATCCACTTATGTCCAACTGGACTGCATATTAAGGTCTGTATTCCCACAACAAATCTAGGGTAATGTAATATATCCAGATGGTAAGTCTTCAGTGTCTAATATCACCAACTAGTACAGCTCACAGACCTAGCTCCTTAGCAAAATAAACAAGAAATATCATATCTATATACCTTGTCTATATTAGCCTTTCATAATATTTTAATATGGATTCCAGAGAACACATGGATTGAACCTTGACAATGTAACAGATTGCCAAACCTTAGTCTAATAGTTATGATGGGCATTTCCCTGTCTGGGCACCATACAGCTTTCTGCAAGTAAGAGTCCAGTAATTCTAATGTAAAGACGAATCTTGGAGCCTGGTCAATGTTTGCACATGAAACATCTCCAGGGATTAAGGAACTTCACTGTCTCGGTCACCTTCTGCTTGAAGCACTTTTGGATGAATCACAGTCCTTTGATTTTGTATTCCCTTCACAAGGACATAGCAACAAGAGCATTTAGATGAAAAGACATAAAGACTCTCCTCAAACAGAACCCTCAAGTGCATGTGCATTTCTTCCTGCAGAGAAGATGAAAGGTCAACGATCATGTGACAAATATTACTCACATCAAGTAGAATATAAATGGAAGGCATTCATGATCTTGTACATAATATAAGAATTTATGGATGGCCAAAACCTTTTTGTTTTTTAAATTGATTTTTCTGTAATTTTTTAAATTTTGAAATAAAGAGATTATTAAATGAGGTCTTGAGCTATGACAATTTATGTCATAACTTGGAAAGATCTTACTAAGGTTACTAGGAAACTACAAGAAAAATCCACAGTTTACAAGGAACATGTCACACACTAATGAATTGAAGCGACCTGGGCTTGTTTAGCCTGCAGAAGGGGCGATTGAGAGGGGGTCTATCAATATGTACAAGTATCTGAGGGGAGAACGCAAGGAGGATGGGGCCAAACTCTCCTCCATGGTGGTCAGTGATCGGACAATGAGTAATGGGTATAAATCAAAACACAGGAAGTTCCATCTCCATGGGAGGAAGAACTTCTTTCCTGCGAGGGTGACAGAGCCCTGGAACAGGCTGCCCAGAGAGGCTCCTTGTGGAGTCTCCTTCTCTGGAGATCTACAAAACCCACCTGGATGCCGCCTGTGCCACGTGCTCTGGGTGTCCCTGCTGGAGCAGGGGGTTGGACTAGGTGATCTCTGGAGGTCCCTTCCAACCT